>PVJX010001446.1:0-162367 GCA_004027295.1 Dolichotis patagonum | reverse complement strand
TATTAAATCAGCAATAGCTGTCATAATGTTTTCTTCAAAACAGCTGTTCATATCATCACGTATGTTATAGTCAAACAAAACAGGATAACACCATTCCAACTGATGATTTAAAACTTTGAAAGACTTCGAAGCTATGAGATGGGGCCTCATGCTTACCATAAAGTCTTATATACTCTTATCAAATCTCATATTAGGGAGATTATATGGTATTTACCCTTGTGAGTTTGGTTAAAGAGTATGTCAGTAGAAAAGTCTTTTTTTTTTTTTTTTTTTTTTTTTGGTACCGGGGATCGAACTTATGACTTCGGGCTTGCAAGGCAGGCACTTAAGCCACTGAGCTAAATCCCCGGTGGATTTGAGAATCTTATGGTTGTTCTGTAAACCTTGGCTAGCAAGTTAAGACCACTGAGTCACTTTTTCGTGTGTGAAGTAAGAAATAGAGGATACAAGAAATCATTTGGTAGTTGGCATTAAGGAAACTATAAGCATAGTGTCAAAGTTGCTATTGGCAGGGGTGAAAGAAACTGCTGACCATAGGAATAAACTGCCTAAAAGAAAGAAAGAAAGAAACTGCCCTAGTCAGGATGTTTTTCTACTTGGCAAACTGGAAAACAAAAAACTGTAAAGTAAGCATACACACACACACACAGCATCACAGTATTAATTTGAATGATAATTTAGAATGGTTCTACATCGCCATTGGATTTTATCTAAACTTTTTATTCTGGTGTTCCAGGCATAGCTTACTCTGACTTCATCCCTAATTATGTGATCATGTGTCTTTATTTTTAAGCTTTTCCTCATTTTTCTGCCTGTTAGTCTCACTGTTTCCCATACCTTTGCATTTCTTACTTAAAATAACTTCCGTCCCTCTTTTATCTAAGTCCAACCCATGCCCAGCCCCTTTTTGAGTTCTGTGCCCTTACTGCCTTACTGTGCCATTCATTTTACAAGCATGGCTGCTGCAGTGATTGAACTATTAGTGATATTTTCTCCCTTCTTTATTGCCCTTACCAATAAATAGTGGTCAGTTTCTATTATGACATATATAGTCACTTATTATTTTCTGGTACTTCAGAGAGGACTTATTTCCTCAAATCATAAAAACTCACAAAGACTGAAATTATATGCTCTGTATTTCTTCCTCTTTATATATGGTAGGAGCTAAAGAAATATGTATCAATCAGAATCAATGGGCAGTAGTTAAGATGGAGTGGTTGGTAATAGAGGTGATTTGTAAGAGAGGCATCTACTCTCTTCCTCTCCAGTAGATTTTGTGTTTAACAATAAACAGTTGTTCCTCCTTGTTCTCAGATTTGATGCTTGCCAGTTGAAAGCTACATGACCTGACTCATGTGGGAGTGTGCTGGTTTGCACATGTTAGTTATGTATGCATTTGCGAGAGGGTGTGGAGGACAGGATTCTGTTGTGTGGCTTGTAACACATCAGACCGCATGGCATCTGCAGCTCAGTGAGGCCTCTTCATCCTTCCCTTGTGGCTCTTTCAACTGAGCATGAGCTCTATTCTGCATTGAAAGTCTCTGTTATGCTTGCGAATGTAGGGACTCAAGGAGACTGGCTCTACATCTCTTGTGAACTGCAAGAATCTGTCTACTTTCCAATTCTATAATGTTGGACATGGCATTGAAATGCAGACTGAAAATATACTGTAATACAGTAGTACTCATTTATTTTAAGCTACAATCCCCAAGCCTCCAGAACAGCAGTCATAATGCAGGTATAGTTCTATGTAATATACACAATTCTATGTAGTATATCACACTGATAGCTCTTTCGATACTTTAATCGGATTTTTATCTTGGTCTTTCTCAGGTACTGGTATCTTGGGCCTCTCAAAACCAAAGCAGCCCACTTTTTCAGCACTCTTCAGGTAAATGCAGTTTATAATGCAGAATTTATCCTATGTTAGTCATTTCTGTGTGATATATTTGTGAAATGTTTTAATTTCTCACTGCAGATGCATGCAGCTTGCTCCAGCACTGAAATGGACTGCATTTCATTGTGTACAATTTCAGAAAATATTTTTTATTTTGCGAAAATTATTCAAGGGAATCATTTTATTGGAGTAGTGAATACATGTAGTAAAACAGAGTAGCTGTATATTTATGTGGTAGAGTACCAGAGACTAAACTGTTTCACAATTTATTCAGCAGGCAATTACCTACTGATCAGTGTCTGGGATGCAAAGCCAAATAATAGTTTTCTGTCCGCAAGAGCATGCATGGCCTGGTGAAAAGTACAAGGAAGTCAGCTGTTGGGTGGCTACCTAAATCCAACTAAAGGTCCAAAAGTCTTCCCAGGGAAGGTGACACTGAGGCTAAATTTGGAAATACAGAGGACTAGAGAAAAAGCATTTTGGGTTGAGAGACAGGTCTTCTGAAGTCACAGTGGTGGATCATGGTTATTAGTTACAGCTGACAAAGTACAATGGCAGGAAACAAAGCTAGAGGTGGAGGTTTAGGGTGGGTTTTGATGTGTGGTCTGACTTTGATCCTTAAGGCACTTGGGAGTTTTTGGGTCTTAAGCAGAAATGACAAGCAGATGTGCATTTTGGAAAAATCATTTGACAGCATTATGGACAAAAGATTGTGCATAGATAGCTAAAGGAAAGAGTAACAGAGAATTGTTGAAGTAGTCCAATGACAGGGACGGGGCCCAGTGAGGAGGTATAGACTGAGGAAGTAGCAGTGAGCATTGACAATGGGAGAAGGATCAAAGGGCTACTGAGGTTACTGCCTTCACAGCTGGAAGATTTCTGGTTTGAGGAACTAGAGTCTAATACCTTAGTTTTTCATTTAATGTTCATAATACCAGAATAAGATCAGGTTAGTGGGGGCTGGGGATTTAGCTCAGTGGCACAAGTGCCTGCCTGGCATGTGCAAAGTTGTGAGTTTGATCCCTAGTACAAAAAAAAAAAAAAAAAAAAAAAAAAAAAAAAAAAAAAAAAAAAAAAAAAAAAAAAAAAAAAAAAAAATCAAGTTAGTGGAGACCTTCACTTCTCTACATGGTGAATTTAATATACCTGTGGTGTGCACAAGTAGGTACAAGTGTGACTTCAGTCTGGAATCCAGCAGACCAAAGAGGTAGATTTAAACATCATAAGAGTGTAAATAGTTTTGAAACCAAGTTCAGTGAGGTTACTGTTAAAAGCACATGACAAGAAACAGTTTGGAGGAATCTGAACATTTGGAAAGCCAGAAAAGATGGCTGGGAAGTGCTAAACAGAAACCAATAGAAAAAGAATTTCAGGAAGCAACAGCCAGGAGTAGAAATACAGACAGGCCTATGTGCATGGCATTTGGCAGCTGCCAAAAGTTCAGTGACCTCCAAAGTGGTGTGGTAGGGTGCTGGGGCCATACTAGAGGAAGTTAAGGAATAAACGGGAGGTAAAGAAGTGAAGACCACAAAGGTTGTCTACTCCTTTTAGAAACTTGACTTTGAAGAGGAGATAGAAATGGCCAAAGCTGAAGAGAGTATCATCTTTTTTTTAATTGGAGGATTACCCATCACTTTATACCCTACAGCAAAAGAAAAGAAGAGGTGAAAAGAAAGACAAATGACTGAGCTAGCAAAAATCTGTGAGCAGAAAGGGTATAGGGTCCAGAGTACTGGATTATCCTTGGCAAGGGAAGAGGTATCTTTTTCGGTGAGACGGGGGAGAAGTAAAGGATAGGACCAAATGAAAACGCGATTATGGAGAGTTAGGGGTGTTCTCCATGTTGTACCTGCCATTCTCACTGAAACAGGCCATCTACTGTAGTGAGGCAGGTGGTGGTGATGGTGGTGGGAGTGGCATGGACAATTTTAAGATGATGGTAGAGGCTTAGGGTTACCAAGTGGCATTGAGGACCCAAGACCAAGACTTTGTTGTGACACCCATGTGTGTGTTTCTCTATCAAAAGTCAGTGGGGCTATGTATTTTCCCCTTCAATAATGCTCAGCCCAGGCCAGGGATATAGCTCAGTGGCACAGTGCCTGTCTGGCAAGTACAAGGTTGTGAGTTTGATTCCTGATACCAAAACAAACAGTCAACAACAGCAAAAGCTCAGCCCACATGTAGGAGTACAGAAACCTAGTGACAAGATTGATCCAGAATTGAGAGTTTTTTTAGATAATGGGAATTGAACCAAGAGCTGAACTACATCCTCAGACCTGTCCTTTTTTGGTAATTTTTTTTTTTAAACCTGAGATAGGTCTCACTGAGACTAAATTACCTAGACTGAGCTTGAACTTCTTGATCTTCCTGCCTCAGCCACCCAGATGGCTGGGATCACAGATGTGTGCCACTATGCCTGGCTTCAGATTTGGGGTTCCGAAGGAAACATGCTCTGAAAGAATAAATAAAGATATAACCACAAGTAATGGGAAAAACAGTGCTTTTAAGTAACCGTTAATTGAGTACTGAGGGAAAATGGAGTGTTAGCAGGAATTCTCAATGTAATTGAGAACTGTGTATAGCTAGGAACTTCAGGGACCAAAAAATAACATTCCTCTCTTCCTCTTCTGAATCTGAACCAAGTTATGAAAACATGCATGAATCAAACAGATGGAGATGAAAATGTCAGCTTTTTAAATGTCAGCAGGAGTGAAGGATACCATCTAGATATGTGATTGCAGTCTGATTTCCTAATACTCCAGATTGAATTTATCCACCTAAAAATAGGCCAGTCAGGGCAGAGACCATCACTGTAAGTTAACTGTCAAGAGCAGGCAAGACCATCTTGAGGGCAGCTGCTGTCCAGGCAGGAGTAAACGAAGGGCTGGGTTCACGTACTGGTCCTCTGAAGCATTAGAGGGAGAGAAGCTAGAATTGTTGCTATGTTTGAATTCACCCCATGGAAATGAAACAACGGGCGCCTGGTCCATGCTGACAGATGTACTGACAGGATACAAAAGAATAAAGCAGTAGAACCTGGGATGAAATTAAAGGGGGATGTTAGGGTTTTAGGTGGCAGCGTTCTGGGTCATGGTGAAGCCAGGGTATCCCATGAACGTAGTGGCTGTGTGAATTAGAGGACTGAGAGTCCAGGGTGTGGTTTGAATTATTCCTGTGGACACTGATGCAATTCAGGGCTTGGAATGCCAGGAAGTAGAGGCCAGAAAATTTTACAGTGAGAACAATGGGCTGGATTTGCATAGTGAGGCCAGGCTGAACCCTTTGGGCTTCCACGTGGAGCCTGATCCCAGAAGCGAAGTAGGAACTGATGCAGCTGGAGTTCAACAGCTTAATCTTTGTGTCACCCTCTGGAAACAGATGATTCCACGATCGTTCAGGTTGTGTCCCGAACAAGCAGGAACAGTGGTTGTCAGCCCACTTTGATCTCCACTCTGCAGTATGTTAGAGCAGTGGGGCAGAAATCACTGAGTTTATGGTATTCAGGAGAGAGGCGTAAGAAGGAAAGAAAGCTTGAGAATTCTGCATTCAGAATTGGAATTCTTTCCAGTGAGAGATGATTAGCTTTCTAGCAGGAATAGGTAGAATACTAACCTTTGCAGAGAAAAACTACCAAAGCTAACAGTTGTGTGTGCATGACACAATTTTTTTCTCTCCATGGTAACAGGAGTGGCCTCAGACTCATCAAGCCTCCATCTCGTACACGGGACCTACAGAGAGGCCTCCCAGCAAGCCAGAGGAGCCCCCTCCCCGGCCTCCTCTGTACAGGAGGGTCCTCCGCAGGCTGGCCTCGTACTGGGCACAGCCGCAGGACGGTGAGCAGCGTGCTGGCTGCTTATTGGAAAGCCCTGCTCAGTCCAGGAAAGCTGCAGCAGCCCTGGAATCCTTTTGGGGGTTAACTAAGACAGAAGCCATTCTGGGATCATTGAATTCAGCCTGCTGGATGCCTCCAGAGCACGGTCCAGACAGTGTCTCGTGAGTGGGCACAGCAGCCCGTCCCTGCACACCGCCATTCTGTCGTTAACGTTTAAGTGGCTGTTTTTAGTAGCAGTGTTTCAGGTGTAGAGATCGCATTTTGAGCCTGGTACTTTACTCCCCCATATAAGAAGGATGAACAGGATAAAGCTAAGATGGAGTTGGCAGAAGGCTCGGCAGCCACGCTGAGCTGCTGGCAGCTGGTCAGTGGTGGGGACTGAATGTCAGCGGAAGAAGCTGACCTATGTCTGCCGGCTTCCCACAGCCCACTCCCAAGAGGTGAGCCCAGAGGTGTGGAAAGACGTACAGCTGTCCACCATTGAGCTGTCCATCACCACCCGGAACAACCAGCTTGACCTGACAGTAAGTGTGCTTGCTTACTGGGAAAATGTGGGTGTCAGAGGAAGGTGACAGAGGCACATGCTCGTCTGCACAGAACCGGTATTCTTACTGTTAGTCTGAGGGTATTGAGAGGAGAGGATCAGGAAAGAGGGTGTTGTGTGCACTAAGGAGGAATAGTGAGGAGAAGTGCCAGGGGCTCTGAGCAAGAGTTCCGCTGGTTGCTTAGTTGGTCTCCAGAGGCCTTGGGATGAGTGGTCTTCAAAATGAGAGGTAGCCCATTATCATTTGTCATGGGAATAAAAATACTGTGGAACTTTTTCTTTTGTAAATACTCATTATTTTGTGATTATATTAAATATGTAGGTTTGGCTCCCCAGGAAAAACATACACATAACTAGTTATTTATACATATGATTTTATTTGGGTTCACACTATAGACATGCACTGTCCACTATGGTAGCCATTGATTACATAGATCTATTTGTTTCAATGAGTTAGAATTAAAATAAAAACTCAGTTCCTCAATCACGCCAGTTACCTTTCAAATGCTTAAGAGCCATCTGTAGCTAGTAGCTACCATATTGGAAAGTGCAGATAAAAAACTTTTCATCCATGCAGAAAATTCTGTCACACAGTGTTGCTGCAGATACACATGCACGCGCGTACACTTACCAGTATCTGCAGATAAAGCAGGGGTGGCAAACTGGCCTACCTACTGTTTTCAGACAGCCCACAAATGACGATTGAAGAATTGATTTTTCTGGTATTAAATGGTGAATAGTTAAAAGAAGGACGATATCTTATGACACATAAGAATTACATGAAATTCATGGTTCAGTGCCCATTAATAAAGTTTTATTGGTACACTGTCATGCTCATTCATATAACTTTACCTATGGTTACTCTGACACTGCCATGGTGATAGCGACAGTGTTGCCCAAAAGCCTAAAGCATTTACAATCTGGTCATTTTCAGAAAAAAATTTTACTGACCCTGATACAGAGCAAACCTTACTAATTATGTTAATGAGGATGCTAATAGAAAAATCATTTTTAACTACAGACTGGTTACTACATTCAGCTTTTATGTAAATGAAAGTCTGTTTATTATCCTAGCTGATCCAAAAACTAGCACATGGAATGTAATGGGAAATGTGATTCTAATAATAATATTTAGAGTATTGGATTGTTTTCCAAATACAAAATACATGTTGAAAACATTGGGCAAAGGTAAGTCCTACACCTTCTAAAATACTTCAAGCTAAATTAAACTAATAAATGTAGTAATAGAATATAATCTAAGTGATTATCAGTATAAATGTGCAAAGAACAAGACCTTTCTAAGTGTGAAACCTAAGACAAAATTTATATTGATACAGTCATTTACTGAAGAAAGATACTGTAAGTAAACTTTTTGATGACCAATTGGGGAAAATATTAGGATGTCACAGACTAGAAGTTGATCGTTTTCCTCATCAAAACACCTAGAGTAAAGCAGTAAGAAATAACTGATGTTTTTAAGTGAAATTGATAAAAAGAGAAATTCACAAAAGAACTAAGATTTCAAGAAATAGATTGCTCAGTATTTATTACATGCTTGGCACTCTTCTAAGAATTTCACATAGGTTAACTTATGTAATACTCATTAACTGCACCATCGGCTAGGACTTTTACCTGCATTTTATAGGTAAGGGAATAGAAAGTGTTCAGGGTCAAGGAAATGCAAATAGGAACTACTGAATAGTCATAGATTAAAAAGCACGATAGCACTGTGTTTGCACAGGTGGGAGAGGAGCTGGGTAATATATTCTTCATGGGAATGGAAATCATAACGCCCTTTCTCACTGGAGCCTGGTGGTATACATGAAGTCCCTAAAGTGTAAGTGTGCCCCGTAGCTTACTGTGTGTAGGAATCTGTGTTACAGAAATGATCATGGCAGTCCTTACCTTCTTATCTTCTTACCTTCTTAATGGAATTATGAAAACACTTGAAAATGAGCGTGCAAAGGTTAAAAAAATAGATTCTGTTGCAAAGGAATTTTTTTAAAAAGATAAATTTCTACTACACACTTTGTTTATAGTGAGTCTGTGTACTTCCAGCATTTTGTTCATTTACCATTCTTTTACCCTTGTTGTGTTCTCTGATGACTGAACAGCAATGCAGGGACTGGGTGCAACGAGTGTAATATTGCAGCTTGAGGTTAGTCACATTCGGGATGCTGAGTGCTTTTTATCTTTGGACCAATTATAAAAGCATGTCATATTGTGCCGCTTATCACATGTAGCAGCACCTTCATTTTCTTCTTTTTTTCTGTACTTCTTTGTGAAAATAAAAGCAAATGCAATAAAATATTCAAAGACAACTTAGCTGACATGTAACAGCTCAAAATATTTACTTATCATTAAGGATAGTAACATTCAGAGTATAAAGCTTTGGGAATGTGGAATATGTGAAAGTTAGGATCTTTTGTACAAATGTTTTCTGTATTTGTAATTGCAAAATTATGAAATAGTTGGACTGATTACATTTGGTACACTTACTTAAATATAGTCCTGTTAATTTGGCAATATGCCTTTCTTTTTTTATTTTTTATTTTTATGTCTTTCGAGACAGGGTTTCACTCGGCAGTTCAAGTTGGCCTTGAACTCACTTTGTATGTAGCTCACGCTGGTCTCGAACTCACAGTGATCCTTCAAATTTCAACCCCGAGTGTTGCGATTTCGTGTATTGTTAAAAACTGGGTTAAAATCGTTTGCATCAGTGTTTTTGTTTAAAAAGGAAATACTCCCACCTACCGCTGTCACACATTGTCTACGTACATGTAAATGTTTTTTGTCTTTCTCTTATCTTCCTATACTTGTACTGTGCTTCTGAATTATGGTTGTCTACAGTTCTTCAAGTCCTTTGGGCTTGGCTCTTTTGACTCTAAATATTTTAGGATTTTTATTTTATTAAATTCCTAATAAAGCATTTATGTGTAGGTCTGGGTTACATTGTACCCATAAATCACTTTGAAGAGAAATGATATTTCTACACTATTGACTCTTCTAGCATGCGAATGTGGTACTGTATATCTATCTCATCAATAGCTTTCAATGAAGTTTTATAGTTTTCTCTATAGCATTTTGTCTTTTGCTCAATATATTCTTGGTTATCTTTTGATTGTTTTATGAATAGTATCTTAAAGTTTCATTATCTAATTAAAAAGATGGACATGTAATTGATTTTTTGTGTTGATGCTGAATCAGCATTGTAATTTAATTCTTCTATGGATTCTTTTGGATTTCCTAGAGATTTTGTTACATTAAGTGCAAGAGTACAAGTTTCATTGTCTTCTTGCACATATTTGTCTTTACAATCTTGTGTCTTAGCACACTTGCTAGGACTTAAACAGAATGGAACAGAAATAATGATGACAGATGTAATTTTTTTTTCTTTTTTTTTTTTGAGACAGGATCTTGCTATGTAGTTCAGGCAGGTCTTGAACTCACTCTGTGGCCCAAGCTGGCCTCAAACTCTCAGCAGTCCTTCTGCCTCAGCCTCCTGAGTGCTGGGATTACAGGCATGCCTGCCCCACCCCTCAGCCCTGCTATAAGTTTCATTGTCTTATAACTGACTTAGAGAAAGGTTTCATTGCTTAGTTCTTGAACTTGAAGTTAAAATTAGATGAGATTCAGATTTCACTAAGCAAAATTTTACTAGGATGCAGGCTCACCAGTCCATTTCAGTGCTGTGTGTCTGCTTTTGTGCCACCATGGTAGCAGCCGGCAGAGCTCAGAGTCTGCTGCAGTCATTCCTCTCCGGTCCTTACAGGGCCGGACCCTGCTTGGCCCTCTGTGTACCTCTGCGTTCCTTACAGTACTTTCAAAAGGTGGCTCTTCCCCTTCCCCTTTACTCCTGTACCTTAGGCCTGGTGCCAGTAGCCATCTTCCTTCTCATCACTGCTGTGAATCATCCTCTTTCTGTCTCACACCCGCCCTCCCTTGGCCACTACCCTCCTGCCGTCAGATATGTCATCGTTCCCAGCATCTGCTGAAC
This sequence comes from Dolichotis patagonum, assembly GCA_004027295.1. NCBI lineage: Eukaryota > Metazoa > Chordata > Mammalia > Rodentia > Caviidae > Dolichotis > Dolichotis patagonum. The sequence goes on along the minus strand of PVJX010001446.1, from coordinate 152,097 downwards.
CCCGGCCCACACCTACCCTTTCCTCCTAATGTTATTTCCTGACTCATTGTCGGCCTTGCGTGTTTAATTCTCAGCCCAGGACTGCATGGTCATCCTACTAAAATGAAAGCAGAGCATTTCCCTCGAAAGTACCTGCCAGTGGCTCTCTTCACGTATTTCTAAAAGCCACATTCTAGTGGTCTACAGCACCCTTCTGACCAAACCTGTCTTCCTTCCACCTGTCTTCCTTCTGTCTTTGCCAGTTTTCCTGCTCCAGCCTTGCTGACTTCCTTGGCTCTGCTCCCTGCTGTCTGCTGCATTCCCACCTGCAGGCCTCTGCCTGGGCCTTCAGGTGGGGATGCTTGGTGGATGCTCATTCCCTAGACGAGTAGTTCAAGTATGGTCCTAGGGTCGGCGGCATCTTAGGCACTTGTCCAAAATAATTCTTGGGCCTCACCACAGATCTGAACTAGGACCTCTGAGGACAGTGCCAGAATCTGACCTTGTCCTTAACTTTTAATTGATAGAAATGGATCTGAGTGGTAATCAGCCCTCCAGTGATACTTGGTGTTTGAGAACTTCACCCCTGGATGCACACACTGCTGCTTTGCCTGCAGGATTCTGTTTGGATATCACCTTTCCACCTGCCCTCTCTGTAGTGTAGCCACTGTCCTTGGTGCCACCTCGTGCTCCTTGCTGTTTCTTTGATTACACTTTTGCATATCCTCTGAGATACCTGTAGAATAATCGTCTTGCAGGATACTCAAGAATTTCCTGTTTTATTGTGGCTTATTTCTTTCATATAAGTTTTATGTAGACAGAAACTCATGTTTGTTTTGTTTATCTATGTAACCCAAACACCCCAAAGAATTTATGCTATGTGGCTGGCACTTTAAACAGCTAAGTGGAAGGTGAACTCTGAACAAAGTGACTATAGTCAACACACTTTGCAATTCCTAGTGGAGAGGTAGTATGCTTCAGTGGTACCTTTGAATCTCAGGCAAAGTCTTTCAGTACTCAGGGACCTGGGTCTTATCCTGAGCCTACAAATTTTGAACATTCCACAAAAGTAGCCAACACAGAAATGATTCAGGATTGATGGATGAGGGTAGGTTTGTTCTGGTACTACAGTCTGGTAGTGAGTTGTGAGAAGCAGTACAGAAGCCAAGTCTGTTTTCATAGCTATTTCCTTGTACCTCAAATCTTCCGGAGTTTCTGATTGGAAATGATTAGCTTCTAAAAACATTGTCAGGGAGTAAATGGATTGCTGGTCTTCAACTGACTGCAAATGGGCAGGTACAGCACTTTTAAAGGAACACAGGCAAGTGGGCTCGCCGTCCCACACAGTCAGTACTGCGGTCTGGTGACATGCTATACATCAGAACTGAAAATGGCTAGGACAGAGGGGCGGGAAGCATGGCCTATGGAAAGGAAGGAGTCCTAGGAGCCTTAGCACCTATGACTATTAGTAATAAAATTCAAAAGCCTCCCACGCTTGAGTTTTTATTTTGCTTATGCAGTGGAAAACAAAAAGCATCATGGTACACACCCGTAAAGCCAGCATTCAGGAGGCTGAGGCAAAAGGATTGCTGTGAGTTCGAGGCCAGCCTGAACTACACACTGAGACCCTGTTTCAAAAAAACAAAACAAGCAACAGAGATGAATCTGTTAATTATACATTAGAGCTTTTGTGAAAAAATGTGCATTTAGTATCAAGTCACTAGAAATAGAATCCCCTATGTAATTTATAGCTTAAGGTGAGCCTCCAACACAGTATGAAAATAGGCTGTATTACCCAGAATGTTAAGAGTGCTGACATTGGTGGTGGTCTTAACTTTTTTAGAGCAAAGAAGACTTTATGAACATCTGCATTGAACCTGACACTGTCAGCAAAGGAGAGTTCATAACCATAGGGTAAGTAGACTGGGGTTTATAGGAAATGGGCTTGTGTAGTTTGTATTTTTGGACCCTACTATTTGAGTGTCCCAGTAAGTCTATTGAGATGCTCTGAGTGCCAGTATCTTTTGAGAATTTTGGCATTTCTGTTTTCCCTATGGATCTGCTATGCGTAATGCCCATTTGCTACGCTGGCCTGCCCTGTTCATTGTGATAGGATCAGATGTGAGAGCAGCCTTTTCCTTTCAGCTGAAATTAAAGAATTCAGTGTAGCAAGGAGTGTCAAGCACTGTAGTTTCAGTGTAGAAGAGCTGACTACAGAGCTTCATTCTGCTACTCATTGGCTTCATGACTGAGGTCATTTAACTTCTCTGAATCTTTTTCCCATCTGTAAACGGAATATGACCATCTGTACTGTTTTTTAGTCTCAGATGAAAAGTCTGTCTTAAACTGTGCAGTACTTTACCAGGTCCCTTACAATTCATGTCAGTTCACCTTGTTTTCCTATTGCCAGGGCACTAATGAAAAACTTGGAAAGGTACTGAGCACCTTGGACATTTCCCAGGCTTTTTTCCCTTTTCCAATACAACAGGCCATTCCAAGTCCTGCCTGATTTGTTAACTCCTACCTCTGCCAGAATTTTATTGGCTAGGAATTCTATCAACCCTCCAGCAGTCTTCAGAGCATCTGAGGGGCTGGCGTGTTCCCATGCCAACTGGTAATCTGCTCAGCTCCAGCTTTCTGTGCTTTGTCTCGGGGCTCCCTCTTGTGCCCATTTAGGGCTTGGACATTTCTGCTGCAGTGGCCTGGTCTCCATGGCTGCGTCATTATCTGCGTCTGCACTGGCAGCACAATGCCTGTCATTAGTCTGTGGTGTTCTCGCTTTTGGTACAAATTATTTGGACACTGAATAGCTCCTTCTACTGCCTTTGCTTTACGTGTTGTATATGAGTAAACGGAAGAAAGAGACAGCCTACCTTCTCCTCATGTTCAGAAATCTTAACTGAGCCCAACCAGTGCAATCTTCAAATCTCCTTTATACAACTAATGTCCAAAAGCAGGAAGAAAACCCCCTTCTGATCTTTAAGCTAGGGGAAGTCATGGTGTGGATTCTTAGCAGCAGCAGCTGGTTCACAAAGGAAATGGAATCATGTGTGTGTTTTCTGGAGGTCTGATCAGAACACAGTAAAGCTGCTTTCTGAATCTGGGGACCATTTCCTTTATGAAAAATCACTGTTACCAAGCAGTGGTAAATAATGGACTGATCGGCTTGGGTTAGCTTCTTCTCCTTTTTCATATTTAGCAGGACTGGACAAAAAGGGTATACATGTATGTTTGTGTCTGGTAGCATTACTCCAAAGCTGTGTGGTAAAGAAACATTCGGCTAAGTAGACCTTCTCTGAGTACGGAGGTTCATCAGGGAATAAGATTAGCTCATCTTTATAAGTATTTTCTTCAAGTCATAATCACAAAAAGAATCAAATAAGGTTTACTTTCCTTCTAATTGGAATTAACAATCTAAAAGTGAAGTGCCTGTGGGAGACAGTCTTCTTGCGCCATTCTCTCTAGCAAGTGAACCTTCTCACTAGAATCTATCACAAGGTGGGGCAAGGCTCACTACAGGAATAACAACTACAGGACCCCATCTCCATGCATCTCTGGACACTTATGTGCCCCCATAAGAGGGCGAGAATCTGCTGCAGTTTGGGATTCCGATACACTTGTGGCCTCTGGTTTCCAGAAGCAGAAAGGTGAGAGACCCCGAGCTGCGCGCCGATGGCACCGAGTGTCTCCACGCCAGCCGCTGCAGCCTGCTGCTTCCCGAGGTGAGGTGGTCGGAGGCATCGCCTGTGGGCCAAGTACTTGCCAGGGCTGGGTCTTCATAAGAGAGACCTGAAACATGACCTTATTTTCTCATTATGTCAACAATAGCAAAGGTAGTCTGTCCTGGTGGTGCATGTCTGTAATCCCAGCACTCGGGAGGCTGAGGCAGGACTACTTTTGGAGGCCAGCCTGAACTACATGGCAAGATCCTGTGTCAAAAAAACCAACAGAAAAAAAAATATATATAAAGAATTGTCTAGCTGTTGAATAATGCATTTTTATATAGGATCTGGAACCAGATTTTAGTTCAGCATTGAATTTTTCTGCATTGTAAAATGCCATGCTATAAAAATAATCTATGCAAGTAAAAATGAAAGTTGGAGGTAACAGTACCTGAATTATGGTTGCTTGATTGGGGTTACCCAAGGAAAGCTACTACAGGTCTCCTCTTAAGAGTTGTCCTGTGATGCCACTAAATTCCCACAGGACTGTGGTAAACAGGAGGTGTTTCCAAGTGACTGGCATACGCTGAACTAAACATGTTTACAGGTTTGGCAGACTCTGTAAGGTTACAAATGCTGCTGCACTCTAGGTACAAATCTGGGTGAGTCTTAGAGGATGAGAAGGGCCCAGTGGGCAGAGCACCTTTCAGAGGAGAACTAGCCGTCTTTGTCACTTTTCATTTGAGAGAGTAGAGGTGAGAAGGACTACATGTTACACGTTTAGCTGCTCCTTCAAACATAAGGCAAGATCCCTGCCTTTTAATAATATTGGAAAACCTTAACCTCGTTCAATTCCCAGAATACTCTGGGAGGAGACAGCAGGTTCAAAGCCAGCCCTTTTTCACCAGTGGGGGGTTAGACGTTTCTCGAACTAGCGCAGTGCCCGTCACAGCAGCGTGGGCCCTCCGAGCCAACGGCGTCTCCCGCAGTGGGCAGCCCTGAACACCCTCTTCTCTACAGGGCAGCAGGGGCGCCTTCAGCATCGACAGTGAGGAGTACGAGGCGATGCCTGTGGAGGTGAAGCTGCTCCCTGGGAAGCTTCAGTTCTTCTGCGACCCCCGGAAGCGAGAGCAGCTGCTGCAGAGCCCGGCCCAGTGAGCAGGCAGGGGCGAGGGCATTCCCAGACCGCACTTTAGACCACTGTGGGACCAAAAGGGAACAGAGGACCCCAAGGGCATTTTCACGGCAAATTACTCCCCTCCCCCACACCACGTGTGCATGCTGTCATTTCTGTGTGACAGTCCACTCCGCCTAGTGACTTTCCTCAGACCAGGAACCTGCTCTCCCCGTAGAGGGCAGCGAGGTCCTGGGCCTGCCTGAGCTCCTTCATCCCCTCTGTGACCGCCCTAGCGCCTCCCCAGGCTGGGCTGCCCTCCGCTGGGTCTCCCTCCTGAGTGCTGCTGCTCTCAGTTCCAGCGCTTACCTCTTGTTCCAGTTTTGTCCTCTATCCAACAGCAAATGGCAGGTTGTTTTCTTCAACCATTGCTAAACTATTGTCAAGCGCTATTTTTTTTTTTTAACCAGTGCTTTTTCAGTGTTGGTGTGCATGAGAATCTGCCGGGTGCAATGCATGTCGAAACCTTGGGGCCCACACCAAACTGCTCCACCTGCCATGGGGCCCCGGCCTCTCCGCAGGGGAGTCTGACAAGGGTCCCTGAAGTGTTTTAAAGCAGAGCTCCACAAATGCTTCTGCCCATGTTTTCCCCAGAAGTATTATGGAAAAATCAGGTGTCACCCTCACATCTATGTCCACATCTTTTAATGGAAGTTTAATAGTTGCCAAAGTATGTACTCTAGTGTTGTGTAAATACTGATGTTTAAAATAAACTGTTACATCATTCTTCTAAACATCCCGTATAATTTAAACACCACAGAAATCTGACACTCATTCATAAAAACAAATTCTTTAGGAGTCAAAAACTTAAAATTGTTTTTCCCCATCAATGTACTTCCACACTGCTTCCAGCAAAAGAATCTTACTATAATGTAATCTATTTTTATGCTTCATGTTTCTTGTCAACAAAAGATATTAATGGAATTTTTTTAGTTTTTAAAAACTGAATATATGTAATTGATAAAAACAGAATTTTTTGATAATTAAAAACGTTAGTATGTTTATCCTAGTTCATTTAGTCAATATATAAATGTTATAGCTGAAATGGGAATTTAACATTTGATTATGTTCCTTTTATTGTGAGTACTAAATGGGAAGAGAAAGCATTCTAAACAATGTCATACTTCTTTAAATTCCTTTTAAATTATATATATGGCAAAAGTACAGTGTTCTGTCATCAGAAGTTAGTTATTTTCAACAGCTTGATTAGATCTTCCATTACTAAGGTCTGTTACCCAGTCATCAGCATCATTTACTTTTAATACTGCTGCTAACATTTTCCTCTGAAGTCCTTCACTGGAAAGCCTTGCACTGTAGGAGCCAGAGGGGACCTTAACTTTCTTTTTGTCAAGGGCAAAGTGAGAAGAGCTAGTAGAGCTTAGTCACAAGTCTCCTCAGGAAGATCATTTTAAAGAGAGGAAACATAAACCCGGGTGTTTTCTGCTGAAGACCAGTGTTCTAGTGGGTTATGTAGCAACTACAAAAAGCCCATTCGTGAACATTACTAAACATAAGGCTTACCTATTTAGCATTGTATGCTTCGAGGTACTGTTAAAAACTGTTTTAGCAAAACAAACAGGGTCCCCATATCAGTAAAAGGATCACTTAGCAGCCCATGCCTCTCAAGGAGGGAAGGACGATACTGTCCTATAAAAATAATAGATCACAAATTGTGATTCTCTAACTGCAAGGAGGGCCAGTGCAGAATCTGCCTTCTTCCCCGGGCACTGTGTGTTCCTAGTGATTCTAACCAAAATGAGGTCCATGGCCAGGAAACACTTAATCCATACTAAGAATTTTGCTCACTTTTAAATGTAAGTGTGCCTTGTTTCAACTTGTTTTGACTCGGATTACTTCCTGTGTGACTAGGTTTCCTCACTGACTCCTGCTCTGCCCTTCCACACTGTCCACACAGGAGCCAGCTTGCCAGGCTGAGCTATGCGTGGGGGGAACTGGGTCCCCTCTGTAGTACCAATGTCTTTTGGCAGATTAATTGTACTCAAATGCTGAGATTATTTCTACTAAAAGTACTTTCTGTAAAACAAGCAGAAAATGATTTCCTTTGCGCCAGTTACCATCACTGTGCTGTGACAGTGTTTTACACATGCAGCAGTCACGTCAGTTCTCACAGGTGCCCACGCTCAGGACACACGTGGTCACGTACCTCCGAGGAGGAACTTGGCCTTGTACACTGGCTGTCTGGTTTGAGAGCTGACAGTGGTAGCAATTGATTCTACATTGGCTTAAATAAGTCAACAGGTGAGAAACGGAAACCGTTTTGACTACATATGCACACACATATATACTCCATATAAACTTGGTCAGAGATTTTGTGAAACAAAAGGGCTTTTTCTGGAAGTTGCCTGATGTGACTGAGGGTGCATAGTCCTGGCTCTTCTGGATGGAGTGTATTCTCCATTTTGGCTTCTGGTACCTGGAGAGTTTTCCAGACTGCAGACTCCGGAAGGGCAGGCAGCTGCCCCCTGGTCTCCTCCATCATCAGTGTTACAGGAAAGCCCCATCCAGCCCTGGGCTCTGGCCACAGCACACAACACACAGGGTCACAGCACACAGGTTCATGTTAAAATGTGAACTTTAATCGTAAAAATTGTTTTCTGGAAATATATCAACCTCTGCACACAACTTGGTTCAGATATATACAGATATGATATACAGAGATATTAACTGTACCACAGAGCAAGAGCAGGGCGAGAAACATTCAGTCTCAGGATTAACCTCAGTTTTCAGGCCTTTAAATTATGTCACCACTGAACACAGAACCACACACCTGTCTGCGGCAGTATCCAGGGTGAAACTTAGGAAGCATCTTTCTGATTTCATCACATGAAGTAAAAACTTGAAACAAAAGTAGATTCAATTTCTCTTATTGCTACAATTCTTAGGCTGGGGTATTACTCAAAATAGGGTTTTCACATTTAAGGCAACAGAGAAGCTATACTGATCTTAAATTGGAAACACCAGGAAAACATGTTTGCCAAGGTTACCATGACTTCTTTTTCTGGAAAGGTTTATATCCCAGATCTATAAAAAAAGAAACCAATCAACAAGCTTTGGGTAAATAAAGGACATTCAGTTTGTGTCTACTCTGAGCCCCTGAAGTCCGGCCAGGCTGTTCAGAAGCGCAGCATCTGGAGCTTGTCCCCCTGGGGCCGCGACAGGCATCCTAGACCCGAATTCTCCCTCAATGCTGCCTTAACACTTTTTTTGTACTTTATCTTTGCTTGATTTACCCAGTGAAAGTTTTCATTCTAATGAAAAGTTTTCATTCTAATGTCAAATCTACTTGCAGCTAACGCAGTAATCTCTGGGTAGATTTTTCATTTTGTGTATCATCTCTGGCCAATTTATAATGCCCGATCCCCCATACCCTGACTGTCCTTAAAAAGCAAAGTCAGTGCCTCATTAGTCTATACAGGCTTCTACAGTAAACAGAAATCACACCTAACTACTACAGTATTAAATAAACCTTCTGAATTAAGGTCAGACTACCACTAAAACCCCATTTTATACTGACATTCTAGAATAAATTCTAAAAAGGTAGAAGCAGGGATTTATCCATCTTCACTTCTACTGAGTACTAAAAAATTCCTCTTCCCTTTCCACATTTGCAGCTTTACCTATTTCTAAATTCCAGCTTCTAAAATGAATTAAAGTGCCAGTTAAAAGGACCTCCCATTGATTTCTACCTCTCTCCAGCTGACTGAGGTCCTGAGAAACGGAATTTCTGTCCTAGAGGTTTCCTAAGGCTGGGTGTTTGCTTTGTGTCTTCCTTCTTGGGACTGTCACGTTTATCTCTGGGAGTGCTGTGAAAAAAAAAATCACATAGTACAATGTCTTTAATCTTGGAAATGTTTACATAGTCAAGCTTGTAAGGGCCTCATCCACTACCAAATTACAAAACTGCCCATTTCTTCTAGGATTATAGTCCTATAATAATTGTTGAAATTTCCTTCCATTCCAACATCTCCATACTCAGTTCATCACATAACATTGATATAAAAATAAACTTCCATTGTAAAACAAACAAAACATTAACTTAATTCACAGTCTTTTCCCATCACACTTGGTGCTCTAGTAGCTCCTGGGAACAGAGGTATATTAGCAGTAAAAATGGGGTATTAAAGGTCCATGACTTGGGAGTAAAAGGAGCCCTTCCCTTCCCTCCTCCCTTCCCCAACCTGAATTAGGGAAGGATTTTCCTGAAATGGGAAGGGATGGGGCTGGGCCTGGGCCTGTGAGGTGAGCCTGTGGCTCTCAGGATTCCCACGCAGGCCGTAACTGTGAGGAACTCGAGGACACAGGAGGGCCAGACAGCTAGGATTCCGAGCTCGCCAGCCTGGAACTTAACGCACACACAAGTGGTGGAGATTCTTGGGTCCATATTAGTTTTTTGCCCATTTTGAACTCTTCCCCCACTCCAGGACTAGGTCACTGTCTTCATCCATCCACTCCCACATCTACCTCCAGTGCCAGAGCGTGCGTCTAGGTCCATCCCCTCGGCTGTGCAGTTACAAAGGGAAATACACAGTCCCTAATGTCCCTGCCTCTTCCTAGAGGTTAATATCCTGCTACAAAAAGGTTCATTATCATCTTTGTAAAAGTTCCCTGAAGGCCTCAGTGGAAAATGAGCAAGTTCACTTTTTGTTTTGGAAGGGTTTCCAGTGTATTGAGACAGGTAGCAAGTTCACCTTCCTGGCCACCAGGATGAGAACAACGATTCACCTACGGGTTAATTTACCTTTTATCTTCTAGCTAAAATGCCATAGGTAGTCACACAATACACGAATCTTCATATGGCACCCAGCACCATCTGCACCTGCATGCTACTTTTACTTTTCCCGTCTTGATTTTCCTCTGATTTGTATCACTGTAAGTTACAGACTTTGGAATGCCTAAGCTAAATCACTTCTGTCCATGTGGCAACTAAGTTGGCAACTTTCTCCCGGCCAGATGGAAGAAGAGGTCCCACAATGGATGGTGGGTTTGGGAGGCAGACGCCTTCTAAGACATGCACTCATAATTGACTGAGGATTCAGAGGTCCTAGGGGGACACTGACATCCACATGAGTCCAGGCCAGGCTTAAGGCTGGCTTCACATTCAAAGCCAAAGCTGATGCTAAGCAATCGTTTGGTGTATACTTTTCAGATTGGTAGGAGATAAAGCTGTACTATTTCTGACTCTTGAAGAAAGAGTCCTATGCCAGCCAACAACTGCCTATTGCCCCAGAGGCTGCGTATTACCAGCTGCTGAGCCCTACACAATTGAAAACATCCACTTTAACAGGCCTTGTCATATTCGGCACAGACACTGACGGATCCTGGCTGTCAGTTCCCACACGGTTCTCGCCACGGGAGTTTCCTCTAACTCAGGGCTGCGTGGGCAGCCCCTGCGTCACGGGTTGCCAAGTGTTCCAGGTGAGCACATGGTTCACAGCGCGGCACTCAAGTCAGGGTTACAGCATCCCGGGACTATGCCCGTCTGGGCAAGGGTGGAGGAGGGCTGCGGGCACAGTGTGCAGAGCCGCGTCCCTGGTTCCCAGCCCAGCTCCCACGCCCCGGTGGTGAGAATGCCTGCCACACTGCTATACTGCGCTCAGCTCACAGGCCTACAAGCTGTCAAGCAAGTTCACCGTTTCTTTCCAACAAAGGTAGATGGCTTTTCAATAAATGTTCCAAGAATGACAAAAAAAAAGTGAGTCCACGTGGCTCTTTGCTTCTGCTGTCATGCAGAGGGATTCTTGCCTAGCACTTCACAAATGAGCCCCTTATGGGAACTGGCAGCAAGTGACTCTGGGCCAGGCCTGCTGGTTCTGCTGTGGGGAACACAGTCTGGTACTAAATGACGCTTCAAAGGACGACCTCAGAAGCCAGAGGCTTCCTAGCCCAGGCAGACATTCGAGATGATAAACTGCAGCAAAGGATGGTGAAGCGCTAACACATAGTCCAGCCAAGTGGAGCCTCTGCACCAGACTTCCGGTGCCGGGAGGAAGCCAGCAAAGCAGGAAGAACTGAGGGAAAAGTTCTGCTCCCGGTCAGCTGAGCCCAGGCCCTGTGACCTAATGTGGCCCTGCCTCTGGGGCCACCCACACTGCATATGCATGGGGGACACAGGAAGGTTCCACACAGAGAGCTGCCTGGTTAAAATGTGCCCACAAACCCTGACTCGCCATTTAAAGGAAAATCCAGGCACCTCTTTGTTACCCTTACTGTTGTTACGTCAGCACATCTAAGCTTATAGCAAAACAGCATTGGAAGCAAGTGTTCATAGGCAGAAGGCCCTGGGATAGGAGTGCTTGGTGACAGGGTCCTAGCAAATCTCCTGGCTCTAGAGAGTCTGCCTGGGACCCCAGGAGAATCAGGCCTTTCCTTTCACCCCTTTGCCTGTCTCCAGCCACCCACTTCCAAATCAGAAAACCCCGAACCTAGACACTACTACAAGTCTTGACCTAAGTGAGCCAGTCCTCCTCAGCCTTGTGAGGGCAGAAGGCACAGTTGCCTGGAAAGGGAATAAACGTGAAACTTTACTGCTAAACACAAATGTGTTTTCCTTCGTAAACATGTTACTGAAATGATGGCTAAACCCATACTGCACAGGATAAGTGTATTAGTTGAACAGTTTACATTCCAACACCCAAAATTATTTATATGTCTACCTAGAAGGTGCTACCCGGCTTAATCAGTGTCTCTTTGCATTTCTGTACACATGAATTTCTTCACTCTTAAAATTCTGTACCAAGGAGTGAAAAAACACTTTTGAACTAAGAACTTGAAACAAGTCAGGGAAGACGTGAGCCATTCATTTGAAGGTTATTGTCTCTGCTGTACAGTAAGCCTGGCTTGGGCACAGACGATGGGCACACTGATGGCTACTCACGACAAGATGGCTCAATAATGAGAGCCGCGTAGGAAGGAGGAGAAGAGATTATTTGTTACTAGTAACCCAAGATTCCAGGTCAAAATCCTAAATTCTACTCACAGGAGATGGCTTTCAGACTACGGTTACCAACTGCGCTCTGATCTAATCTTGTAGTCAATGAATAACCCAGCTCAAGGGAACAGGTGGGCGACTAAGGGACCCATCCCAGACAACAAACATCTCACTGGAAAGCAGGTAAGAATATTATGCACACTCAGAGCTTCTTGACCACTCTTCTGGGGGAAGGCACTGCCAGACTTTCTAACAAACCGCTTAGGTCGGGACCCAACTATTAACCTAAGGAGTGTCACCTTTGCCGCACGTGAGGGCTGCACAGGGCGAACAGTCCCGTTAACACGGCGTGCTCCAACCTATGAGTCCACCAGCTCAGCCAGATCCTGGCTAGACTTCTTGGTCCAGTGGATCTTTCTGCCCCAAAGGGGCTGCTGTCGATGCTTCCAGGGAGTCCTCACCGAAGTGGAGAAACTCGGTTCTGCAGCAGCTAGCACATCCACTGCACCACCATGGACAGATACCAGGCCACTGAACTGTACAGTGGATTTCCCCGCACACGCGGATCCACAGGAAGTGTGTTACATCGGACGGCCACCGTTCACTGCCTCTGAGAATCTCACATTTGCGTACGAAACACCATTTGATCCCTCTCAGTGGTCCCTTCTCGAGTGAACAGAAAAGACGCGGACTTGTGCTAAGGAACAGGAAGAGGGGTTTGATCCCATGACTACGGACTCCTTGAACTTGCCGACCCTGATGACCTTGAAAGGCCATCTGCACTAGTTTCTGCCCTTGGGCAGATGAACATTTAAGGCTACACAGGATAGATGCTTGTTGTATTCCTGATGCCACCAAGGGACAAAGACAGACTTCTGGCGGTCCACCCCAAAGTTTCCGGAGCCTGGCTCACTCCTAGGGACAGACCATCTAAGACCAAATCTGAAGACCGGCCATCTGGGAGACTGTAGATTCCTATCCGCTACCAAAGCAGGCTGCAAAACCAAGGCCGTCTCTCCTTACCTCTAGACGAGAAGGGACAAAGGAAATTGCGAAAATCACATTTGTTGGAAAGTATACACAATCTTCCTTTGTGTCAACTGAATTAAAAACCAGGCTGATGGGAGCCTGGGGTACACTCCAGGCTGCTGTCATCCCACACGTGTGGCTCACCAATCCCGTGTCACTCTTCCTATGGGCAACAAGGGTTGTCAATGACCAGCATGACGTCGATGCCATAAGCCTCCAGCAGGTCCATGAGGAAGCTCCGGTCCCCCTGCGGGTCCAGGCCCATGCCTCGGGCATGCTCTGCTGTCAGAGTTTTGTCCTGACTGGCAGACACCTCCAACAAAGTCTGAAATATCCGGTTGTTCTGCTCTAGGAAAAACCTATATGTGCAAACAGGAAAGAGAGAGAAAAAGACAAAGAGCTCACCAGATAATCCACACGGGGCCACCCAATCTACACGGGATCCGCTTTTTTTTTTTTTTTTTCATAACTGGAATTGAACCCAAGGCCTTTCAAAAAAAATCTTATGAGTGTGTTTGTAGTACATGATGATTATACTCATCATGGGGAATTGGTACATGTACAGAACACATCTTAATTACCTTTACTTCCCTTTCTCCTCCATCTCCTGGTCCCCTTTCCATTTGCAAGAGACCTATCTCCATATTTCCTAGCTACATCCCCAGACTAACCTCTCTCCTTCCCTCTCTCTCAGATAGGATTTCACAGAAGTTGCTCAAACTTGAAATTTGGGGGGAGGGCTCTACAACACCACTTTCTTGCCCTTTTGCTCCTTCCTCGGCCCCCCAGAGCCCTGGGATTACGGGATGTGCCACCATGCCTGGTTTAGTATTTTTTTTTTTTTGAGGGGCTTCAAAGATAAATCAAAAACTTTGAGGAAAGAAAATGGTCAAAGTTACACAGTTATTAAAATGGTACTAAAATTAGCGAAGAGGCACCACGCACAAACTGACTGGAGAAACCTCTTGCATGTGACGGCCTAACTGCCAACAGGTGGTTTTCCTGTAAGCAGTAGCTTCCTAGTGGTTTGAACACAGCTTTAGGGGGAGGGCTCTACACACCGCTTTCTTGCCCTTTTGCTCAATCATCAGGGGAGGATAAAGTTACAGAGCCTGGTAATGGGGTGCTGAGGTCAAGTGGGAAACCGAAATGCACCTCTTTCAAAGCTGGGCAGGAGTCTCCCCAGAGAACCCGGGCTCTGTTCCCAGGCCACTGCAGATGGCACAGGGCTGACACTGTCCACACAGAAGGGAGTGCTGAAGCCAGCAGTGCCGGGAGGTGAGGTAAAGGAGAAAGGGAGTCCAGAAGCGGCCACTGAGACAGCAGGGCCAGCTATGTCGCTGGGCATCTATTCTCTGACGACTCTGGAGGGTGGGAGTGTTGTGCCCACAACAAGGCTTTAAAGTCACAGGTCCAAAGAACTTAGGGACAGGCATCTGACGTCTAAGCTGTGCTGCTCAGAGATCCGGGGAAGGACAGAGGTGTCCAGTGCCTTAAGCGGCTCTGGATGCTCAGGATGTCAGGCGCATCGTGTGTCAACCTGTGGCGAGACTGTGGCTCTGCACTGTTCTTGGACACCTGCCCATCTACACAGCGTGTATGTATGAGACAGCACACTGTGAGAATTAGGACATATCCACAGTGGGTTCCCATCAAAGCCAGGAATAGTCCCTAGTGCAAGTGTCCCCAAGAATCCCAGCACAGAGGGCGGGAAAACCAAACCGGAGGCTGGGAGCCTGGCTCCTGTTTCAGTTACAACTCTGTATACAGAAGTTTCATGCGGCTGCTTATGAACGATCAGTGAGATGCAAAGGCCCAGCGTCCTGCTCTGACTGCCAACAGATCTGGGCGAGTGATTCAACTTCTTAGACTACCCCATAATATTCAGGGCAAGGAATGGTTCGATTTAGAGGAAGCAATGTTGAGACATCCCATAGGACAGACAGCTTCCGTGTGGTAGGCACTCTCAGAGCCCAAGAACACACCCTGGGCTGGTGTTTTTCTCTCAATGATCTGCTTCTGCCTCTTTCCCAGACTCCTCTGGGTCCTCTCTACCGGCCTCCTAGGGCTAACGTGCATCTGCAAGGAGCCCAGCTCCTTGCTCTTGGTAGCAACAAAGGACATCTCTTGCTGGGCAAAGTGGCACCCGCCTGTAATCCAGTACCCTGGGAGGGTGAGGTAAGAGGTTGGCAAGTTCAAGCCCAGCCTGGGCAGCTTAGCAAGACACTATCTCAAAATGAAAAACACAGAAAGGGCTGGGGACACTGGTTCAATCCCCAGTACTGCAGGGAGGTAAAAAGAAAAAAAGGCCATCCCTGAACTGTGGGAGGTGACATCAGAGGGACTTGGGTCATGCAAAGCAGTTGGTGAAGGGCTCCTCAGCCCCAGTCTTGGTGATGGCTGACTCACAGCACAAAGAGGTCCTCTTCACAAGGGTTGTAGTCTTCCTCCAGCTCCTGGGAGTACAGCAACATCTGCCTGTAGGGAAAGAGATCACCATCAGATGTGGTAGCCTACAGGACACCAGATACAGGCCTGGCAGTGCAATGGGCTGCACCTCACCGGAAACAGCATCGTACCTCAGACACTGGCCAGGACGAGGCAGGGAGAGAGGAGCCAGCACAGAAATAAAAGGGCACAGGTGGGTTCAAAACCCAGAGTTCATGGCCAGTTTTGCCCCTGGGAACCTCAGCAAGTTACCATCTTGCTTCACTGTCCACTGACGGGGTGACGGCAATGGTATGGGTTATCTCACAGGACAGCCAGACTACTGAGAATTACAAGATAAAGTGATGCAGAAGCGGCTCTCTAAGGCAGTGACCCACACAGTGCCGATGCCCGATGAACAACTGATATAATGTACACACACGAGGGCACAGACACGTGTACACACTACACCCAAGACCTCAGAGGCAACTCTGCAACCTCTGACCTAGAAGTTCCTGTTCTCTGAGCTCCAGACTCTAAGTCTGGAAGAAAGAGATGGCGCAGGTGTATCTCTCTCCCTCCTTTGGGGCCCTGTGCAGGGAGCCTGGCGTTGCTCGTCTCTGTCTCCCAGCTGGAGCATGCACCACAGGAAAGCACCACGAGGAGAGGGGCAGCGGCAGGACAGGCTTCAAGGAGACACCCAGGGCAGCCTAGGAAGTGAGCACCCCGGCCCCGGCTGTGCCCTCGTGGCCCCCACCTCTGCTCGTTGAGCCGCCGGTATTTCTCCCTGTCGGCACTGTTGATCTTCAGCAGGGGCTGCAGGTGGTCGTGGTGGGTCTTCACATTCTGGTTATCCACGTAGACATCGTACAGCTCCCGCTTCTCCTCAAATATCTTCTCTGTGGTGCCTATGGAACCCAGGGTTAGGAAGCCTTAGGGGTCACTGAGGGGCCAGATGGACCCCAGCGGGGACAAGGAGGTCAGGAGCCCAGGTCTGGGAAAAGGGCTCGAACACAGCACAGGAGGACAGAGGGCCCCATACTCACAGGCCACATAGGACACTTCCACCTCCAGGCTCTCTATGTCGGCCACGTTCACGTAGAAGAAGGGCTTGGACTCAGGGATGGTGCCCCCGATGCCAGGCAGCGAGACGTTGGCCAGGCAGCAGCAGCAGTACACTGTGCAGATCGAGGAGGTGAGGGAGGGGCTGCCAGTCGGCACCTTTCCCATGCTGCTGGCCTACAAAGAAGCTGCTTTGGTTTGGGCGTGGCCTGTCCACCCTGAAGCTCATGTTGAGGTGTAGCTCCATGTGTAAAGGCAGTGGGGCCTTTACAGGGGAATCAGACCATGAGGCTCCATGAAGGGATAAAAGCGGTGCCCAAGACAGCGAGTCCGCTATCTCCACAAGAGCGTGCTCTGGAGCAAACCCGGTGCTTCCTCCCTCTCCTACCCGTGCCTGCTTCTGCTCTTTCACCATGAAGCCTTCGCCAGAAGCTGAGCGATTCTCTTGAACTTTCAGAACATTAATCAAATAAACCTCCTGTTTTATGCATCCCTCAGATGCGGGCATTTTATTACAGAAACAGGAAGCAGACCAATATAGAAGCTGTGCAGGGCTCTGCTTTGTGCTGCCAATGCCAGTAACTCCCTCCTGGCAGCCCCACCACGCACCCTTGCCATCCATCCTCTTCCCCATTATTCCCTCTCACTTCACAATCTCTTCAACCCATGCACACAAAACGTGACCAGTTCATCTTCTTAAACGTGTCCAGAATTCATCTTCTCTGCTTTAATCCTGACTTGGTTCTCACCAAGCTACCAACGGTTCCCCCAACACACTCTTCTGCTTGCCCACACGCCAAGACTCTACCTTCTAAAGTACAAACTCAATCAGGTTGCTGCTGGCTGTCAATCCTTGATCCACTTTATATGGCCCCAAGTCTTCCAAACTTGGTGAAAAAAGACAGACTCAGGTAGTTTCTCTTCTGGGGACTTAGGAAGAGCATGACTATAGCTTCTGCTTACCTCTATAGCACACAACGCCCACAGGCGGGGGAGAAAATATCAAAATACGCTTCCGGAGTAAGGCAAACTTCCAGAGGATGAGGATCTGCTCTCCAAAGAACTTAATAAACTGAGACATGCAGCCAGCAGGGTGTGTGATCTGAAAACACAAAAAGGGACGGGGAGAGGGAGGAAGTGGAAAGAGCTTGTTAGAAATACCACCATGGGGGCTGGGGATACAGCTCAGTGATACAGTGCCTGCCTGGCAAGCACAAGGTCCTCAGCTCATTTACTGGCACCAACAAAACAAAACAAAGAAATACCACTGTGAAAAACATCCAGTGTAGGTGTGTGTGGAACTGACATCCCTCCATCCCAAAAACCCCAAAATCAATAAGCAATATAGAAAAAACAAGTACAAATGAACAGATGCACTAAGGGATAGACACGTTGTACAAAGTACTTGTCACTTTAAGTCTTATGTTTAAACTGGATTTTTCTAATGCAAAAGATCTGTGGCATACTGAAGTTTGGGTTTAAGGATCATTACCTACTTTATTCTGTAGAAAGAGCTGCAGAGGAAACAAAGCTGAGTTTAACTTTTTGAAAGCTAGAAATAGAAGTATGCCTGAAGAGGCAGTAAGCCTTGCTGAGAAAAGTCACTTTCAACATGTAGAGCACTGTAATAAAATGATGAGTGAACAACCTTGGGTTAGCCACATTCACAGGGACCTCTGCACACAAGGTGAGGTGTTGGCAGTGACCACAGAGAAGGCCCGCAGGGGCCCGACCCTGCCACACTCTAACTCTAACCAACTTCCTGTCACGGCCAATTGCAGAGAGGCAGGCAACCCCAGAGCTGCCTTCTGGGGTGAAACGCATCAGCTCAGGGAATGCCGATCCTGGCCCTGCCATTTACTAACAGGAATGCCCAGAGAAAGTAAGCTCATGTTTCTAGTTCACTTTCCCCATCTGTGAATTGGGAAGACCATCACCTATGGCTAGAATGAGACAAAAAAGTAAATATTTGTAGCTAAGAACAGCCCACATAGGGTGAGCGGTAATGTCACCAACAAAGCAGAGGCTTCAAGCCAGGTGTCTTGGAAGCATTTCAGAAGACCACATCCATGCTGAAGTGTCAAGAGCTAAGTGTGCTCACCTCCTATGAGGGACATAGGCAAGGACGGTGCTGAAAAACAGCAGCCATACTAAGGCCACATGTGGGGTTTGATGATAGAGAAGTCTGGGGGTCTGCAACCCTGAGGCAGCCTTTGAGCTCTGCCAGCCCAGCCCAGGACTGCCCACAGTCCCCTGAAGCTACTCTGGACCACCTTAGAGAACATTTCCCTTTCCAAGGCACTGAGCCCACACTGGTGCCATTCACTGGCCCGGTGCCGGAGGAGAAAGGCTACTCAACACTGAACATGTCTATTTTGTCTGGTCCTCTCTCACTATATCCCAGGTCACCCAGAGGAAAGTCACAAGTGACTCAGCCTGCTCAGATCCTCATTTGCTATCTTTTCATCAAGTCAATGAGGAACTGGATAGGAAGGAGCCAGAGCGCAGCCCAGTCTTCCATGTCTCCCTGAGCTATCTACAAGCCCTTAACATGTGTTCCACCGCACGAAGGCCTGGGAGGGTCGGGACCAGTGTATCCTGGGCTTAAATGTCCGAGACCAACTGACTGATCCTTAATCAGCTGTGACCTCACTGATAGGTTCATTCATGGATGCATGTGTCCTGCTGTGTTTAGATCTAAAAAGTCCCCTAAAATCTCCTGTTCAGAGTGGTATGCTGGAAAGAGTGATTCAGTTATGGAGGTACTATATGCATCAGTGGACTGATTCATGTATGGGCTGCTAAATGTGTGTTTATAGCCAAATGGGGTCTGGTTGGAAGAGTTTTGACTCTGGAAGGTACACCTCACTCCTTAGGCCGTCTCTGCTTCCTGGACGCCATGAGGACAGCAGGTTTCCTCTGCCAGATCCTTTTACCATGACATTCTTCCCTGGAGTCAGCCACCATGGACTAAATCCCTGGAACTGTGAGCACAAATAAACCTCTTCTCCTTTATGTTGTGGGTCTTATCAGGTATGTTATCCCAGAGAGGGTAAAGCGACTAAAACATACAAACTCATTCAAAAAGTACCTCTCTTAAGTGCTTACTTTATGCCACAGCACCAGGTACTCTAGTTCAAACAAGGAAGACAAAACACCCAGTCCCTGTGTTCATACAGTTATAAGTTTGGAGAGACAGAGTAAGCAATTAAGAGTCAAGCCTGGTGAGAGCACAGGGGAAGGACAGGCGCTGTGGGACAGGAGGGTGCTGGCTCCATTCTGAGAAAGACAGATACTTCCTGGACTTCTGAGCTTCGACATAAAGCAAGAACCTGTGGACAGTATTCTGGAAGAGACCAGCACAAACACAGGCCTGGAGCTTAGGAGGGAATGTGCCACTTCCTATAAGCTGCCAGCAGTGCAGGTGGCTCTTGCAGCTGTCACGTTCCTCTGGCCCCTTCCTTTTTCATAAAAGTAAGCATAGCTCTCCCCACTACCCCACACCTTATTGCACCCTCAGGCCACATGTGCATTCATAACCTAATGCACATCCATTCTTGTTTCTCCATGTTCATTCACGCATGTGGGCTACCTACATCTGTGTCTGCCTCTGAGACTGTGATTACTAAAGTGTGATTATGGGCTGGAGATTTAGCTCAGTGGCTTAAGCCTCTGCTTGGTAGGCAAGGTCGTGAGTTCGATCTTGATCTTGGATACCAAAAATAAACAAACAAAGTGTGATCATGTCATCTAACTTTCTGTGTGACCTGCCAGACCTTCCCTGTCAATTTCTTATGCCCTAATTCATTTATTCACAATGGCTGCTTGCTCTACGGACATCTTAGTTTTCTGCCCCTTTGAATGATATGGAATTAAACATTCTTACATACACATCGCTCTGGTGGTTTTATAGATAGGCTAGATCTCAAGGACTGAGGTCCCTGAAATAAAAGGAAAATGTACTTTTCATTTTATTATGCTGAATACTGCTTTTTATAAATCCCATACATATTTGTATTTATAACCTATGCAAGGGCCTTTTCCCCGTCATCTCCTAGTATTTCACAAGTATGTTAATGAGTTGCCCTCAACAGAGCAAGGGCTTTTGACAATTTTCCTTTTGCTCTTTTTGATCCTCTTTCCTGGCCTCTAGGAGTAAGGAATCCAGAAACAGTTGGTCAGACACTGGTCACCTCCCTCTGGGTCTGGAGACAGTCCAGAAGCAATATTGCTCAGAATAATGAGCAAGACAGAGATCAAAGCAGCTTTCAGATCAATACAAGCCTCGAATCCCCTGGATCATGCTCTGATCGTTTATCATCTCTTAGCCAATATCAGGGTGCTGAGAAGCCTGCAGACATTTCCTGGACTCCTGTGCCAACTGGCTGCCTGTTTAGTTCTTCTAATGGAAGTCAATGGCTGTAAGCTGAAGGGCAGGAGAAAGGGAGGAGTTCTCCTTAGTCTCCACCTCCAGTTGGTATTGCGCCAACAGGAAAGGAGTCCTGGCTCCACCTACAGTTTTTCTCAGCCCTCTCAGCACAAGCTGACTCCATGCCCAAAAGGCACCACCATCAGCAGGCCTGTGCTTCTCAGGGATTCAAGCTTGCACTGGCAGAGTTCTCCCATGGTAGTGATGACTCCTCCCCTCCTCTGCCACCCTGGCTCCTGGGTGTGGCAGGTAGCTTCGAAGGCAGCCCCAGTGATCTACCCATTCGGTGTTTGCAACCTCATGCCTTCCCTTACCTCCTGAGTAACTTGCTTCTAACTAAGATAATATAGCTACACTGTAGGTATCACTCCTCCTAGATAAGGTTACAAAACATTCTGATTTTCATCTAGCTAGTAAGTCTGGATTTCTTGTTGGTTTTGATGAAGCAAACCTGCCAGATTAGACACCCCCACATGGCCAAGAACTGAGGCAGTCTCCAATCAGCAGTGGGGTGCTGAGGCCTTCTTTTAATCTAATCCTGCCAATGAGCTTACAAGTGAATACTTCTCTGGCCAATCTTCCAGTGAGGTATCAACTATGGCTGCCGCCTTGACTGCAGTCTGATGAGACCATGAAGGAGAGGACTTGAGTCAAACCTGGACTCCTGACTCACAGAACCTGTGAGATAATAAGTATCGGTGGTTTTAAGCTTGCAATATTGGTGTGATTTGTTGTATCTAATACAGGGTGGCACACATTTGCTTCTTTGGTCTTGTAAATCCTCTATTACTGATTCTCTATATTGAATTGGTTTGAAATATGTAAAATGGCTTCTGTTTTGCTGCTCCTAATTATTACTTGCTAGTTTCTCTACAATTTGATTCCAACCTTTTTTTCCAGTCTTGACTCTTACAGCCAGATAGCATGAAAATGTAACCTTAAACATATTCACTCATGATTCCTGAATGTGTCTTGTGCTTTCCCTTTGTCCACATCTCTGCAAAGGCAGTGAAGTGGGGCAGAGAGCTAAGAGCACTGGATTTGATCCCTATCTGGTATTTAAATCCTGACTCTATCTCTTACTGCTGTATGGCCTGAAGCAAGTCAAGTGAGCCTTTATAAACCTCCACTGCTTTAGCTGAAAAATAAAGAATACAAAAAAATTCAGGAGTACAGTAATGGGTATACAGAGACAGCAATGCCTACCTCAGGGAAGGCTCTCAGAAAACAGTAGACAACGGTTTTCATTACTGCACATCTCCCCTCGGTCTGGAATCTGCATCCTTCACTTTCCATTGAGCCAAATACAAACTTCAGGGGCCAACCTACTCCTCTTTCAAGACGCTTTCTCCCTTAGACTCATGCATAATTTCTCTCCCAAGGGAGCCCTAAGCTTCCCCTGAACTATCTTATGACCAGCCAAAGTTCTGTAACTAAGAAGTATCGTACCTGTTCGTCAAATCCTTCATCTCTAGCTCAAATGTCTGGATGTATAATACTGAAACAATCAACAGAATCAAATCCATCTTTGCCTTTCTAGAGGTCCAGGATGACTGCCCTGCCTGTGATACGTGGTTTGGCACTATGATTACAGAAGTGTCTAGCAGGCAAACTGTTTATGGCAACTCACCTTAGGTTTAGGTTTTAAGTAAACCCAAATGCTTATGTTACAACACAGTTCAATCAGCAGCAAGCTTTGTGCATGAGCGTCAGACAGAAATCCCTTATCAGTGAAAACATAGTGTATAACTACTGTTCCAGACACAAGGCCAGCACATGGAGGGGTACAGCTGATCTCACCTTCATCTCGGGATACATGTAGCGGTGGATGGAAGGCAGCCAGTAGACAGGGGGAAGGCTGCTGCCTCTCCCGGGTCCCCCGTGGAGCACCCCTTTCTTGTCTTCATAGAACGCAGCCAGATGAGAATAATGTCCTGGTGTCTCTAGCTGATGCCTGCACAACACACATCCCCAGTGCAAGCACAGTGAGAATGGTTCTAGTCCCAGGCCCACAGTTCAGCCCCCTCCGCTGCCCCCGCCACTGTCAGTGGGTTCATCAGCTTTGAGGCTGCCTCGGAGCCTCCCTTTGTGTTACAGAACATCCATCAGATTGCCCCAACATGGTAATGCCTTCGCTTTCTCACGGGAAACACACAGAATTATCAGGCTGTGACTAATGTCTATTGTTTTTGAGCAAGGTACGCGAACGATTGTATGTCGCTTTCCAGAGAAGGGCTGTTTTCTTTGAGAAAGGATAACTTGGACAACTACAAATTCCCTGCTTAATGCTGCTCTTTGTGTCAAACTCATGCTTGCTTGCTCTCTTTGTGATAAACACCAGGGAAGCTTATGCCTCATGTCCCAAATAAGGTACTCCCCTAAAAGAGTTAAGGCCTTCGTATTACAGTGATACATGCACATTCATATTTACACGGCACAGTTCAGAACACCTAAATCTTGGAAGCAGCCTCTACATCCATCAATGGATGAAAAGTAAACAATATGTGGTATTTACACACAATGGAGTACTATTCTGTCACAAAGAAAAGTAAATGAGTCATTTGTAGGAAAATGGATGAGCCTTGAGACCACACTGTTAAGTGAAATAAATCAGATACACAAGCTTAAACATCGAATCATTCCTCTTATATGAGAACCCCAAATTATAAATAAAAACAAGAGCAAAATGAAAGATAATAGGAAGTGGGGAAACAGTTCTTTCCCAAATGGGAGGGGGCTCAAGAGATACAGGGAGAGGGAAGCAAGGGAAGGAAGTAATAGGGGATAACAAGGAATAAAGATATGTCACCAACACTAAACAAGGAATATGAACATTATATACTGCAAACAAATTATGACTGCAGTGCACAGAGATCATCGTTTCCCATCAAGTAAGTAACAAAGAAATGAAACACAGCAGAATGCTTTCTTTTCCCACCTTTGTCCTGTCCTCTGCACAGCTCAGAAACCCTGTCAACGGATCCCAAAACCAAGAAAGTGGTACTGAGTCGCTACTCCAGTGTAAAACGCAGAATTCTGCTTCCAACTCAAGGTATGAAGATTAACAAAGATGTCGGAGCTTGAATTTTGCCCCTACCACACACACACAAGAAAAGGTGGAATCCTAACTCCTAATACCTCAGAATATGGACTTACTTGGATGGAGTCTTTACAGAGGTAATCAAATTAAAAATGAGGTTCATGGAATGAGCCCTAATCTAGCATGACTAACAGAAAGGAATAAAGGCAGGGATTGAGGTGATGGATCTACAGGTCAAAAGGAACATGGAAGACTGCCAGCAACCACCAGAAGCCGGGATAGCAGTAGGGGAAAGATCCCCCCAACCTTTAGGGTACCCATTCTATTACACCTAGGTTTTGACCTTCTAAACTCTAGAATTGTGACAAAGTAAGTTTCTGTTGTCCTAAGCCACCCCGTGTCTGATGTTTTGTGATGCAGTCCCAGCAAATAAAAGGCTCCAAACCCTCTTAACTCATTTTTATTTTCTTGATGTCTTATAATTTCCCAGAATGATGAAAGGGACAATATGGCTTCCCTAAACAAAGGAAAAGCATTCCTAATTATGACTGGCCCCAGAACAAGTGATTTTAAAAAGGCAATTATTTGTTACCAGGTCCCACTGATCTGCCACATGGTAAGTCTAAAATATGACACAAAATATAACACAAGCTCTAAAATAGAACACAAATGGTTCTGAAACAAGATGTCACCGACCAATTGGCGGCCAGGTGTTTTCTAACCAACTCTACTCCAGAGCGAGTGGAATCACCAATGGCAATGGACTTTCAGGAAAAATTGTATATTAGAAAGTGTGGAGGGCGGATCTTAACATCACCGTATTTTAAAAAAATGATTGGTAAAGTAAGTTGCTCTGTGGAAGATGGCTGTGTAATTTCAGGGTTCCTACACATTCTGTGTTAAGCTCTGCGCAGGAAGGTAGCCATGTGACATGAGAAGTGACTGTAGGGAGTGCCTGTGATGATCTGGAAAGCCATGGGGCATCTGGCTATTCTGAAGGGTCACAGATTTCAGCCTTCTTCAGGGATGTGGGTCAAACTGATGGAAATCTGATAAACAGAAACTCACAGACAATAGCTTCAAAGGCATTTTCATTATAACCCATTCCCTCCGCCCCGCAAAAAGCACTGAGAATCTCTATTTTCTGTGTTGAAAGGGCTGAATCAAGGGTAATTTGTTTAATACTTTTTCATTTCCTAGATTTACTGTTTGCTGATTTCCTGCTCAGCTGTCTTTTCTGTTTGATGATGTTAAACACTGTATTTGGAGCAAGAATCTACAGAAAAGCTCACTTAAACTAAAAAGCTAGTATTGGGACTCTGACAGCCTCTCTCTGATAAGAGAGAACAAGGCAAAAAAATATACAATACAGAATATGAAGAGACATAAATACAAATTGGCACCTCCTAGATGAATGTTAAGCAACCATTGTGTGCAAACCTCAGAATGTAAAACATACTGCAGATTCTAGCAAAAAACGAGATTGATCGCCAAACCACCATAATAATGTAAGCCAAAAAGCGATGGTGCAAGACTGAGAGTGCTGGAAGATAAGCTGGTCTTTAAAGATGATATTAAAGGAGATCCTTGTAGGTATACACGTATAACTGCATGTATGTTTAAGTGTGCAAGATAGATAACCATACTACTAAGTCTTTGTTAGTTCATCAAAAATAGTTTGTGCTGTCATTGTTTGTTTCTTCATCTTTTATGATTTGATTTTGTAACTTGAACAACTACTTCTAAGATAACAATTTGTAATATATTAACTAGTGATGATTTCTTACTATTACTTTTTTGAAATTCTGTATCATTTCTACCCTTTTTTCTGTTTTGTTTTTAAAAATAAAAAAAAATAAAAGAGATCCTTCTAGTGTGCTTATATATAAGGATGCATAGATTAACAAATTACCAAGCCTGATATGGAATCTGTCTAAGAGATGTGACACTATAAAAACTATCAATTAGTCTGATACCCCCCCCCAAAAATTATCAATTATTGGCTCAAGATACACTATTGATCTGAAGCCATAGGCTTTGGGGAGAGATCAAGGACTTTCCTGCGGGACTAGAGACAATGGGGTTCTCTTTAAGCTACAGCCCCTTCAGTGATACATCACGGACATACATGGCCATGCACATATCCAATGCGGCTGACACTGCCTTCCCTACCACAGCTTGCCATAGTTTATCCAATGTAAGATCTGGAAAGGCCTCTGTGCCCCAATTACACCTCCTCAGCCTGGTGTATTCTCAACTCGTCCGAACAGGTCTGTCTTCTGACTTTGCATACACAGAAAAGCCAGCATTGCCATATACTGCTGGTGCAGGGAGAAAACGGTACCACCTTTTCTAGGCTAAATTACAATTTATATCAGACTGTCTGCTACGTATACCCTCTGATCCACCCAATGATTCCATTTCTGGGCTTGTAGGTTAAAGAACTATTTATAGATGTGAACAATCATTCTACCCACAAGGATGCTCATGTTTACAATAGGAAAAAAACACTTCAAAGCCAGTATTTAAATAAGTTATGGTATAGGTATATGTTGACACACTGTGGAAACTGCCAAAACAATATTAAAAACTTTGACAATATAGTTAAAGGTTAACATGCCACATTAAAAAAATTTAGAAATGACATCAATTGTCCTTTTAAAAAAAGTAATACGCATGTATAATTTACACATGGGGAAAAGACTAGGAGGATACATAACAGTGTTAACAGTAGATGTGCCTGCGATCATGCTCCTTTTCCTTTGAGTTTTCTCCAGTCTTCAAGTTCCTGATAGTAACTGTAGTATATGTTAATTTTATATTTAGTCTTTTGAGACTTTTCTTTACAGAAATTTTTAAACATACTCAAAAAGGTAGAATGACTCAGCTTCAGTAATAATCCACATTTCAGCAATATGATTATATCTATACCCTGTTCCCTATCATAAATGATTTTCTTAACTATTTCAAAGAAGATTCCACATCATATTTTATCTGTACATGTTGGCATGTATCACTGATAAAGTATATTTAAAATAACAACCATCATGCCATTATCTCACCTTTTAAATGCCTTAATAAAAAGTTAATACCCAGTCATATTCCAATTATACTCATTGTCTTCAAAATGATGTTTTATAGTTGTTTTGTTTGAAGCAAAATCTAAGCAAAATCCAAAAATATAAATATCATTACATGTCTTAGAGACCTTTTGTTCTTTTACAATCTCTTTCCTTTTCTAATTATTTTTTAAGTGAGGAAACAGTTATGCAATATCTTTTGATAATTAAGAGATTATCATGAAAGGGGCTCTCTAGAGATACTGAAGTCAAGAGTTATAGATGAAGCACCGTAAGTCTGGAGAATCAGCAGTTGGAATGAATATAAAATATAGATTAGGTGTAACAGTATCAAGTCTAGTTTACTTACACAAAAAGCATTGCTCAGGCAAGTATTATGCCCACCCAGACCTGATTCTGTTCTTCGTGTCTGCCATACAAACCCGTTCTCTCAGGTTACCTCTTGTCCTCTTTGAATCACCAAGCTGCAAAACCTTTCTAGCTATAACTCCAAATCTAAAAGCCATAAAAGGATAAATGAATTCAAAGAAGAAAACTAGCGGGGCTGGAGATTTAGCTTAGCGGCATAAGTGCCTGCCTTGCGAGCACGTGGTCGTGAGTTTGATCCCTGGTACCAACAACGAAAGAAAGAAAGAAAGAAAGAAAGAAAGAAAAGAAAAGAAAGAAAAGAAACAAAACTAGGTACAAAACAGAAAAGTAATGCTAAATGACAAAGTAGGAAATGATTTGCAATTTATGTCACAAAGAACACACTCCCTTATTATGCAGCAAACTCCTAGGAATTAGTAAGACAAGGTCAACAAGAACAACAAAATGTAGCAAAGTCTAGAAACAACTGACAAAAACAAAAATGCAAATGACTTGAACAGACATAAAGATGCTCATTTCATTTAAAATAAGAAAAATGACAGTTGAAAGTATACTAATGTGCTGTTTTTTATCCAGAAGAATACCAAAAGTCTAAAACTTTTATTTTTACGTTGGCAGTGAGATGAGGCACTCTCCATTAGTGTGGAACATGCAAAATGGTTCACCCTCTACAGAAAACAATTTGACAATGTTTATTAGAATTACAAACATATACCCTTTAAACAACCAATTTCATTTCTGGAAATGTAATATATAATTATGCCACTCATGTGTGGAGTAATACTTGCTCATGGTATTGAGGGCAACATCATTTATAACAACAATGGGCTGGAAAAAGCTAATGCTGGCTGCAGAAAACAAAGATGTCTCTTAATGTCCTGATGTGAGATGATGTCCCACAGCACTGGATGAAAAAGGCAAGGTACAGACATTCATAATACTTTACCTTTTACATCAGAGTAGGAGAAGATGTGTATTTGCATTGTGCATCCACACAAACTTCAGGAAGAAACATGACTACTGGGATTATGGGACGGATATGGGAACAAGTGTAACTTTTCATTTTATGCCAGTGGAGGTAATGTTGCGGTCATTCCTTTGGAAAGAAAATCTTCCAAATTTTAGAAGGCTCACTCACTCACTCAGCTGCCTTGCACAGGATTCCTTGCTGCTAGGTGTATAGTAACCAAGAATGGGCAAACAACTATGACCAGAAGTGGTATGTTCGAGTTCTCAGATTTCCATGTCATTCCCCTCATTGCTGGTTGGAATATATAAGAATGAGTCGGCTTCTACCACGTGGCTGAGAACATCACTGCAGGAAGTGGCATAAGACAGAATGATTTGGACACTGAAATGACTAGTGTGATAGTCACCACCCGCCCTGGCCTGGTTTGCCACCTCTGGGACTGTCATACTAGAAAAGTTGCTCTTCTATTCCATTTGAGCCAGTTTTTTAACTGCTCTTTGTCACAGTAACCTGGGCTGTATTTTACCTGAGTAGAAGATGGTACCTAGAAGTAAGTTATTATGGTATCAAAAACTGCAATGTCACTGGCTTAGAAGCCAGAAGAAGGAGGTGATGAAAAAAAAAATAATTATCAAAAACTAGAAAGCTGGGAACTCTTGTTAAGATGTAGTGAAAACATTTGCTAAAACTTCAGTAAGTTGGAAGACAGACCCCGCGTCACCTCAACGTGTAGCCTTTGGAGAAGCAGCTACAAATAGGACGCTGATGTACGCAGACTGCCCCTTGGTGCTCTTTACTGTAGTGGGAAAATATAGAAGGAAAACATAAGAATTGGCCAGCTTCAGCTTACCAAGGGCAGTGAGTTCTACATTTTACAATAAATCAACTGAGGTTCCAATAATTTGGAGCCCTGTGGGGCTGGAAAAGCCAATGTTTTGTGCCCAAAAAGTAGGAGATAAGTCTGTCTTGATGCATAAATGAAAGTTCCTAGTTAAATATCCTTGGAGAACCAAGGGAGTCAGACCATTTGTAAAGATCGAATTGCAAATATTACCTCCTAGTAGTCGCCCATATGAGGGAAAGGGGGATTGGCCAAGAACAGTGACAGTAAGTAGTTTTGGAGCCCACTAGCTGGAAGATTGCGGAGGGGTGAGCAGCAGAGAAAGAGCCTCTTTGAGACTTGGTGTCTAGACACTAGAATACAGCAAAGTAAGGAAGAGAAGGAGGTGAGAAGTGGGTCCCCAGAACCCAGGAAGGATCTGAAGCAAGAACTGAAGCCCTGGGAAGAGCAAAGAGAAAAACTTCAACAGAGGAGGAAAAGGCAGGCGATGTTTTCATCCTGAGCAGAGACACACTGTGTGAGGGGGCAGCTTGAACCTGCAGATGCCTGGTGACTGCTAGTGACTGCAAAGGCCTCCATGGAGAAGCACATCAGTGGAGTGGAGCCGTGTACTGCAGTGGCTGGTGGTGAGTTGTTCCCATTTGGACTTCAGCAAGAGAGGGTAGTTGGCCAGGAGCCATCTTGGAGAGAGGACAACTGAGCTAGGGACCTGAGTGGCTGCTAGTTCCACCTAGTGGCTCCCAGCCTACTTCCAACCCACAGGGTTCCTGGGGACGGCTGTAGGCGGGGTGGGTCTGGTTCCAGCCTCCCAGCCCAAAGCCAGCCTGAACTTCAGTGGAAACAGGGGGACAGGCTCACTGGGAATTTCCACCACCCGACCCTGGAGCTGGGGCTGGCTTGCTGGGATTGATTAATGCAGAGCTGGACCCTGTCTGCCCACGCTGTCCTCCAGTGGCAGCAGAGACACCTTGAAGTGGACATTTTGCCTTTTTTTATTTTCTTTCTCTCTTATTTGTGTTGTTTTTTTCTTCATTGTTTGTTCTTGTTTTTATATGAATGTGAACATGGTTTCTAGTTTGTTGCTGTTGTCCTGGTTTTTATTTCTTCCCTCCTGCCTTCTTTATTAGTTTCCCAAAGTCTGTGTGATCCTCCTTTGTCCTCTGGCCTTGCTTCTAATCTCATCTTTTTTTTTCTATTTCTCTATCCCCCCCACCCCATCCCTTTAAAATTTTCTCCCCTGACATATAGGGCTTACTTACTGCATTTGATTTTCTGGTACATTTCACATCGTGTGATATAACCATACATCTAGTACATATGGCTATAGGTGGCAAATCAAAAATTAATTCAGTTCGTCATTTTCTGACTGTACCACATTAGCCAAAATGACATGATTGTTCTAACCAGTTGTTCTTCCTGGTATGGCGAGACTGAGATTGGCTAAGAGTCATAAAAAATACTATAGGCCAGAGTGAAAGAACCAGGGGTTGGGCCAAGAGGACAGTAACTTCTCATCTCCAAAAAACTGAAGAGGTAAGATCTTGCAACAGACTCAAAACCCAAAGCCAGTTATATCTAAAAGATACCTCTGAGAAGTAGTCATTTCCTAAAGGTTCTAAATATGACCAATAAAGCTACTCACCATAGGTAATTTACAAGCATAAACCCAGAAATTAAACTTTAAAAAAAAAATACAAGCCGAGGAGATAGCTCAGCAGTAGAAGCACCTGCCTGCTAAGCATGAGGTCCTGAGTTCAATTCCTGGTACCAAAAAAAACAAACAAAAAACCGAGAAGACAGTTAAAGAAGATGCAACTCTACACACCCAGCTCACAAAAGGCAAACCTAGTAGGCAATGAGGTGGAACAGTCTGAAAGTCACCAACCTAGACTCTGAAGTGATAACAACAAAGCAAATGAATGAGGCTCTAGAAAAAAATCAGAGATAATTTCTCAGATAACTACAGAGATGGTGACCATAATGAAAGGCTTACTTAGTGACGTTAGGGCAGACACAGGTAAAAAAAAAAAAAAAAGGAGCTTGGGAAAATGATAGAAACCACGAACGCCCAACATAGGAAAGAAATGGAATTCATAGAATAGATTCAAACAGATATAAAAATTCTATAGAGCCCACTAACTTAAAGACCATGACTTGAAATTGATCTCTGGGGGTAGAAACCTGGAAATGACTAAAGTGGACAATGAGAAGCCAATTTAGTTTTCGAGGGACATACACTGTCATATGCCTGGCCTATAAAAGTCTGTGCACTTCTAAGTCCTAAAGGAACAATCAGACCCACAACTTGCCCCACAGGAAGTGCGTTCTGGAGCTGGGCAGCCTCAAGAAGGACCTGTTCTCCTAGACCCCTGCAGATGTAGCTTTGGTGGAAGACAGGGAAAGTGCCTCCTAAACAGCAAATTCAGGAGCTACAGAGGGAAACGGACAAGGGGATCTGCACGGTAGCACCAGGGTTTAGCCAGGAGCAAACTGGGCTGCCAGGACAAGTCTTCACAATCTGCACTCAACAGAATGGTGTTAGGGCAAGCAACTAATGATTGCTTCTCTCTGCCCATCTCCCTTTTCCAAATAGCAACTTATATTGTGGTTCCCCCTCTACTTCTGTATGGCATTTTGAAGGTAGGAAATGGGAAACTTGTCCCTTGTTTTGTAAGTCTTCAGGATAAGAAGAGCCATGCCTTGGTCTAACACAAAGGACTGTTTCATGGGATCCTGGACTTCAGCATGGAGGCAGCACCCAGATGAGGCTCTGAGTCTCCAAGATCCGTGGGCAGCCTCTGCCAGAAGCAGAGGTGATTCCCCCCCGCAAAAAAAAATCCATTTCTTCTCTTCTTCTAGTTTATAAGCCAAACCCTAGAGTTTTCTGTATTCCCAGAGTCACCCCCAGAGAGATGGCGTTTCCTAGTCTATTCTGCTGGTAACTGTGCCTTTGTGATTGAGGATTTGACCTTAGAAGATGACAAGTGAAGAACACAGTTTCCATTCTTTCCCCTTCCCAGTGGGCTGGAATGCAGATGTGGTAGTGGTGAGTATCTGGAAATGCTCTTAGCGTGTGAGGGAATGAGAAGAGAAGAGAGGTGGGTTCCTGAACAATCAAGATACACAGAGCAGGCTACTCAGCCTGACCAGCTGCCTAACTCTACTACTATGTGAAAAAAAAATCCTCTTATTTTTTGACCTCCCTTACTGCTGTTTAGTCAGAACTTTAATATAATCCCTCTTACAGTTAGGCTTTTGAACCATGAGGATACACTGCCTATTTGGGAAATTAATTTTTGTTAAGTAATTTTTTGAAGTGTCAGGATTTTAATAAAAATATTCTTTTTAAAACTTCTGTGCCAGTCATGGTAGCACATGGGCCAGCCTGGGCTATATAAACGAGTTCAAGGACAGCCTGCATTATATAGTGAGACCCTGTCTCAAAACACAAAACAAATACAAAACAAAAAATCTACATGTTACTTCTGAAACACCAACTGAAGAAACAGTTCAAGCACCAAAAAAGGCACGTGAAGGTGTTTACTACAGCTCACAAATGTAGAGAAGCAGCTTTAAAAAAAAAAAAAAAAACAAGTATAGAAACTTGCTAAAGCTGGGCTTGGTGGTGCACACACCTGTCATCTCTACTCTAAGAGACTGAGGCAGGAGCATCCCAAGATCGAAACCAGCTTGGGCAACTTAGTGAGATTCTGTCTCAAAAATTTTTTTAATTAATTATTTTTGGTCTTTTGGAGACAGTTTTGCTATGCAGTTCAGGCTGGCCTTGAACTCACCTTGTAGCCCAGGCTGGCCTCAAACTTGTAGCAATCCTCCTGCCTCAGCCTCCCGAGCGCTGGCATTATAGGAGTGCGCCACCATGCCTGGTCTAAAAAAAATTTTTTTTAAATGAGTTGGGAATATAGCTCAATGTGAAGGCTCTTTGATCAATTCCTAGTGTTAATAAGAAAAAAAGAAATATGTTAAATGCTCAGTCATAGGGCATAACCATGCAAACTTATGGGACAGTTCAAGTTTTTCTTTTTATCTCTCCAGGTACAACTATATAAAATATAGTTCACTAAAACTGCCTATTTGAAGAAGAAAAAAATTTTTTTTGATACCAGAGATTGAACCTATGACCTTGTGCTTGACAGGCAGGCACTGTGCTCCTAAGCTAAATCCCCAGCCCTGAAGAGGAAAATTTTCATAAGTTATTAGTCCTACTTATGTAAAGTTAATTCACTCTAGCATATACTGATATTGACAATGGATGTTTAAGTATTAATATTTGGAAAGATTTTATCCTTTCATACTTTTATGTAAATTAAAAAATTTTTTTCTACCATTTTATGTTCTTTCAAAGGTGATAAGACAAATTATAAATTATAAAACTTTAAAATAATGATAAATTCCAAAAGTATGGGCTATGAAACTGTATACAATTATACCAATGTCCTGTGTATGTATTTTTTTTTTTTAAGTAGTGTCACACTCTTTTGCCCAGGATAGCCTCAAACTCCTGGGCTTCAGCCAGGCATGGTGTGGTATGCCTGTAATCTCAGCACTTGGGAGGCTGAGGCAGGAGGATAACTGTGAGTTTAGGACCAGCCTGGATTACAAAATGAGTTCAAGGCCAGCCTGAACTGCATAATGAACCCTTGTTTCAACAAGACAAACTCCAAAAAATTCCCAGGCTCACATACCATACCTGGCTATCAAATATATTTTTTCAAAGTACATAAACATAAGTTTTAGAAAAGAGATAAATGTGCTATGGTTTTAACAGTAATTCCAGAATTAAAGAGAGATTTCTTCCCTCACAGTCTGCAGTGTTAAGTAGGTTACCTGCATTATTTAAAAACCAACCAAACAAACAAAAAAACTCAAGAACTAAATTTGCGCTTCTGTTAAAGGTGCTCTTCCTGTTACCCCAAATATTGAGTGATTAGGTATTAAAGTTTAGTCTGCTTGCCCCTTTGGGACAAGGAGGCAATTACTGAGGCTTAGAGTAAACAAAGATTATGCAGATGTAAACAAATTCTTTAATTAAACAAAAGCGATGACAATAGTAATATAAACTGAAAACACGAATCTGCCTCAGCTTTCACCGCGGGATGAAGTATGCACAGCCTGTGGGCTGAAACGAAGGACATCACCTGAGGCCTAACCCATCACCACGGGCGCTGTTGGAGAGGCTGGCTCCTGGCTCCTGGCTCAGGGGACACACATGCACGCACACACACACACCCCATACGGCCTGTTCAGCTGCCAACTGCACACGGGTGTGTGGAAGCCACGTACCGAACCTGGTTCTCCAAGAAGTGCATGTAGCGGTACAGCAGGGTGTAGGAAGGAGAGAGGATGCCCACAGACTTCATCCTGGCACCGCGCTCCAGCTCGCTCTCCACCGGCATGTTGGCAAAGCAGGCCAGGCCGAAGAAGGGTCCCTTTCGAAAATAGCTAAAAAAAAAACCATACAGGTACTGGGCTTGAAATCAGGAAGAAAACTGTGTTTTGTTTTTCACTAAAATGCAATCCCTCAAACAAAACAAAACACAAATGAACCGTATGCGTGGATCTGAGTAACAAAGCTCAGTCTTAAATCCCTGAAATCAGACCGAATTTTACGGGACCCACTGGCCATAGACTTGAACTCAATGCCTTTGAGGTCAGTATCTGGTGGTAAGCATCGTTCTACCACAGATGACAGGCACAGATGACAAGCAAGGCTCAGGAGTATGAAACCCACCAGCTGAGGGCCACCTTGCGGGAGTTAGAACTTGAGGTCCTGCAACATTACCACCCAACTGCCCATGACCACAGACGCACCTTCCTCCTCCTCCACCAGAGCTTATGACACGGACAGTCAGAGCCAGAACCAAGATTCCCCTTCAACCCTCTCCAGAGCGAGTACTGTTTTCTTAGCATAAACCTCCATGATTCTTCTCCCACTTTCTGAGCCTCTGATATTTTCTACACAGCTGTCATTTTGTTCCCCTCTCCTTCTTCCCACTTGTATCTGTCATGGTTTAAGCACAATGAGGAAGCTAAAGCTAAAAAATTATCCTGAAGGTTTTTTTCCATTTGCTCCTCCTCACAAAACTCCCAAGGTAACAATTATACAGGATCCAAAACTGCCCTTGTTTAAAGTTGAGACTTCATGGTGGTGCAACCTGTAATCCCAGCACTCTGGATGCAGGAAAGTCTCAAGTTAAAGCTCAAGTTAAAGCACTGGGCAACTGAGTGACTCAGTGAGACCGTGTCTGAAAATTCTAAAAGGAGAGAGAGAGGTAAGACTGGGAATACAGCTCAATGTATAGGCCCTGGGATCAACCCCAGTGCCATGGGTGGGGGGTGAGAACTTCAAGTTTTAGCACACAGACATCGTAATCTCCAATGAGCTACAACTCCACTCTTTCATTAAAACCAAACTTCAAGTGAGGGCCACATAATTTCTCAGTAAGTGGGAGAAACTTCACGGTAAGAGTTCTGAACTTTTCTGAGTCATGAAGTCCACCGAGAACTTGAAAGCTAGAGCCCTTTTTGCTAGAAAGTGGATACAAACTTGAACTACACTGCATTCTCAGATCATCTGCATATGCGTTACCTGGAGAATCCTTTGATAAGAGCTCCTGGTCCTGGAAAACATGCCGGGAGTGGGAGTGAAGGAAACGGCACGAGCCTTGGGTTCAGAAGTACTTACATGAAATCAGACTGGATTTTATGGGACCCACTGGCCATAGACTTGAACTCAACGCCTTCGAGGTCAATATCTTGAGGTAAACACCATTCTACCATGTTTCCTGCGGGACAGAGAGAATACACATTTTAAAAAATGCTTCATAAAAATGTATTCCTAACTCAGCCTTCCACTGGGCCATCGAGACATTCACAGGCTCATCTCATCAGTCACCCGGTGATTTGCTTCAGACAAGAGATGGGGAGGGAAGGGACTGCTGCCCACCGTTACTGTGCTCACACACATACCGTCTCCTCTGGCCAGCTGATGTGGGTCTGCCGTTCTGCCAGCCATTTTAAATCTCTCTCTCTGTCATGGCTTCACTTCTCTAAACATTTTCTTCATCTTATAGCATACTCTTCCCTTAGTTGCTTGAGATCTTGCTTCCATCTCATTTTTTTTTTTTTTTTGAGATAGGGTCTTACTATTCAGTTCAGGCTGACCTTGAGCTCACTTTGTAGCCTAAGCTGGTCTCCAGATTGCAATGATCCTCTTGCCTCGGCCTCTTGGGTGCTGGGATTAGAGGTATGTGCCACCATACCTGGCTTCCATCTCACCTTTCTACACCTACTAGTAACTCTGATAGGTCCCAAATCTCTTTATTAAAAAAAAAATTCTCAGTGTCATTTACCTCTACAAGGTATGTGCTGATTCCTTAAGTATTCCCCCTCCTTTTCCTTGGTTTCCCTGATAGAATATTACTTTGGATCTCTTCTGCTTCCCTGGTCAGTGCGGCTCTGCCTCCCCTTCTTTCTTTCCCCAGACACGGGCACATTCTCCAGTGGTCAACTATCTTAGCTTCCAGAATTTGGGGACTCAATCACTGATCACCGAGTTTTTACTGCGCTAGATGTTGGAGATACAAAGTAAAGACACAATCCCCATTCACAAAGAAATTACAGTCCAAAGATTAACAAGAAGCTACAGAACAAGAGCAGCCATTGATAGCTATGAGGATCCAAAGGAAGGTGGAATTTTAGGATCCCTCCAGCCTGGGTGAATCTGAAGGCTGTACAAATAGAGATGTATAGAGATGCAGCCTAGAGGAGGTTGAAACCTCTGTAGAATAGTCCTTATTGTTTTCATGCAAATTCAAAAAATTCAAATCTGAACACTATGCTACCTGAAATATTTCATTTTTCAGCAATTTATTAACACTCTGAATTCTTATTGTCTGGGCACTAAAAACACCATCTATAATCCCAGCGAACAGTACTTCAGATGACTGTTCAGGGCATCAGAGAACATAGTACACAGACACCATCATCTCCCTGACACACCAAAGACCATCGAGGATTAGCCAGTCCACAGTGGACAGTCCAGGGTACTTTCAAACAGTTTCTTTTCAATAGAAGAATCATGATTCCAACCAACTTATTAATTCATTAAAACAAAAGCATGGCTGAGGATATAGCTCAGCGGCACAGCACCTGCCTTGCAAGCATGAGGTTCTGAGTTCGATTCCTGGTACTAAAAACAAAAAGCACAAAGAAAGAAATTACATTTTCATAAAACAGAAAAGCTGGAAGAACCGTGTTTTGGCCAGAGTTAAAGATAAGAAAAAAATGCTAAGAAAGGGAAGTTTGGAAATAAAGGTTGAGCTACTGAAGCATCAAGCTCCCCCACATTCCTGCACTTCCCCCTTACCATCCATGTCCATTATTAGCCTCCTGCAGAGGGGTTTTCCCTGAGAATGCACTGGGACAGCTGGGGTCATTATAAAGGTCTGGGGTCTGCTCCAGGTCTACAGCGTTACAGGATCCCCTGCCAATGGTGGTTCTTTGTGCCAGAGACGAGAGCCCATGAGTTGTCCCCTGCATACGTCACGCTGGCAACACATGGCAGGGACAGAGAAAGGTCAGTCTGGGACAGCACCCAGTGGCCTCCTATGCATAGGCCTTGTTCTTCTCACTTTTCCATTGCCTTGTTTACTCAGCCCATTCCTTACAGGGTTCAAGCAGTTATAACTCAGCTTCTTTCCTCTAATCTAGCCTCCCCATGATGACTCAACAGCTTGTGAAAACTTTAAAACTTTCTATCGCACTGTAACCAATAAAGAGATGAATCACAACGGTACAAGTCATTGCATTTTCCCAAGTGAGCACGCCTGTGTACCTGGCCCCTAAGTCAGGACACAGAATATGACCTGCCCGTGGGAGGTCCTCTCAGCACACTCCAGGGCATTTATCCTTTCTGAGGAAGAGCCAGGACCCTGAATTCACACACCATGAATTAGCTGTTCCTATTGTAAGACACCTATAAATGCAACCACAGTTTTCATCTTCTTTTGCTCAGCGTTTTTCTAAGATTCATCCATGTTGACGGATGTAGCATCAACTTGTCATCAATTACCTCTATCACCTGCAAGTAGCAATTTATTTATCTACTTGACAGTTGATAGCGATCTAGGTTACTTCCGTGTTACAGCCCTGCAGCTAGGCTTGCTGTGAAGGGTTCTGTAGTGGTTACCTGGTAGATACACATGGGGACTTTACAATGCACAGACCTAGCTAGCCTGAACCACACCCTCTGAATTTCCTTCCCTGTGCCTTTCCAGCTGGGATGCAGAAGGTGGAAGTGAAGCAGCAGCCAGGTTGTTTGTATCTGGAAGGTGCTCGCAGGAGCATGGAGCAGCCACCTGCACTGCTGCTTATCACAAGCTCAGCAGAGGTGAGGGACAGCAGCCCTGCCTGCTGATGCTGAAGCCATCTTCCCCTGAGTCCTTCTTCAGCTTCTCTGACTGCTGAGCTGCGTTATGATCAATTCCATAATGACGCCAGCTTCTTCTACATCACAAAAGTCAGAAGCAGTGATGGATTGATTCAGGGTTCCCATCCATCTTATGACTTCCTGCTTCTTCCCAACTTGACTCTTCCTCTGGAACGATCTGCCCATCATTAGACATGAAGATCACTGAGTTTTTACACTGTCTAATCAGCTGCCACAATTATGTAAGATCAAGTCCCCATGACAACCACATCCCCTGCTTGTTCTGTTTCTCTGACTGAACCTTGACTCACACAATATGCACACATTTCTGCTGACTACATCCCTAGATTCAGAATGGCTTTTAAAACATTTGCATCAGTGCAATGGAATTGTCAGTGATTCTAAAGCTGGTGTAATGGTGAGTCTGAAAAAAAGGGCAAAATAAACACAATGTTGCAAAAAGGGTGTTTCCACCGGGTTATCTTAGGTTAAACAAAGACAGATGCATACCTTTACTCTAGGATTCCTCAGAACTATCAATATAGCACCATGTACTGAGAACCTAGATGAGATCAACACATTGTTTAATGTTTCCCCAAAGCATTTGGTTAATACACTGTTTTCACGGGGCATCTTAAGGCACTAATTTTACAGAAGCCTTTTTTAAAAAAAAAAAAATAGAATTGTTAGGACATCAGGGCTGTAGGTTGCCTCTCAATGTGCTCTCTTCCTTTCTCACACAGAACAGAACTCACTATTTTTAGCTTGGTACATGGCCATTCAAATGAAGCCTACGGTTCTCAGTACCTTCCTGCAGGCAGGCATTGCTCCACGGATAAATTCCAGAGTGGAGAGAAGTGAGGTGGGTAATTTCCAGCATGTACACAAAAGCCAAGGAGCACACTGTTTCTTTCTCTACCCTTCCTCCTGGAATGTGAAGGGGCTGACACATGGAGAGGATGATACAGCCGTAAGCCACCATGAAC
This sequence comes from Dolichotis patagonum, assembly GCA_004027295.1. Lineage (NCBI taxonomy): Eukaryota > Metazoa > Chordata > Mammalia > Rodentia > Caviidae > Dolichotis > Dolichotis patagonum. The sequence continues at coordinate 112,652 of PVJX010001446.1, read as the reverse complement.
CCAGGTCCCAGGCGGAATTAGAGAGACAGCAGAAAGATGAGGGGTGGGGGTTAGAGAACAGGGGATTTTTAGGATCTGAGCCTGTATTTTAACCCTTGGCCGGCTATGTCCTGACAGCCACATAAAAAAGAAACCCATCTTGAGCAGCCACAGTCGGTCTGCATCCTTCACATTCAGAGCTAAATCCAGGTCTATTTAATACAGCCGACCTAGAGGACAGAGTCCCTGTCCCTTGGCCTGGCTCTCAAAGCCCCCCTCCTCCCTCCTCTGTGCCTGGTCAGCCCTGTTGCACAGAAATAGAAGAACTGAGAGAGGACATGACATCCTGGCTGGTGTGTCCTTCACCTGTAAATGGACACAAGCCCATCTGGGCTGGGGAAAATGCCCATCAGGAGGAAGGTGACTCACAGGCTTGGGCACGGACTCCAGAACACCACTCTGGGAAGTCACCCTCATCCCTCCAAAAGCACACTGCAACTCACATGTTCTTGTAATGCATCTGTGGCCCTTATCTCAACCTATTACAGTGTCTCTGATGTCTTCCTGAAGCCTGCAAACTTCTAAAAAGCCTCTGCTTGTCTTCAGATTCCAATATGGCACAGTGCCTCGCACACACTGGGAAGGGCATTAAAAAACAAAAAGGAAAAAAAAGCCAGCTTTGGTAAAGACCGGTAGTTGATGAATCAGTGTTAATTACCCCAGGGGGGTCATAGCAACACTGTATTTTGTAAGGAGGTTTATTCTCAATATTTAGGAGTATGGTCTTTTATCTACAATTAACTTTCAAATGGGTCAGGAAATAATGTATATCTATATCTGTATCTGCATATAATCAGTTCTACTTCTGCTTGCTAAATTTGTGTCAATGCAATCCACATACTAGGAAACAGTGTGAACACACAAAAAATCTCACATTTACTTACGGTATAGACTTAATCAAATTTCAATCAAAATTACAGCAAGCTATTTAGTGGATGTTGAATAATTAATTTTAAGCCTTACAGGGGAAGGCAAGTGACCCAAACATTGGCAACACGATTCTGAAGGATATAATTGAAGAACTAATTTTATCCTACTTCAAGACTTATATAAAACTTACACAATCAAGACAGCATGATACTGGAGAAATATCAGCAAATACAGCAATGAAAGCCCACAAACAGACCCACACAAATACAGTCATCTAACTCATCTTTGCTAAAGGAACAAAGGTCGTACAATGAACAAAAGACTGTCTTTTCACAAAGGATGCTTGAACAAGTAGACATCCACCAGCAAAACAAAAGAATCTAGACAAACCTTATATGTGTCACAAAAATTATTTGATATGAATAGATTCAACCATAAATGCAAAATTATAAAATTTTTAGATAACAGGAGAAAATCTTGCATCAGCAATGAGTTTTTAAATACAACAATAAAAGTAATTAAAAGTAATTCATGAAAGAAAAACTATTACGCTGAGTTTCACTAAAATTAAAAACTTCTGGAGCTGAGCATAGTAGGATACATCTACAATCCCAGCACTCAGGCTGCTGAGGCAGGAGGATCATGATTTTGTGGTCACTCTGTGTACAGTGAGACCCTGTTTCAAAAATCCAATAATAATAATAATAATAATAAATAAAACAATGAGATTAAAATTTTAAAAGCTTACAATGCATGAAAGACATTAAGAGAGTTAAAAGGAAAGCCACAGATTAGGAAAAAAATATTTACAAAATAAACACCTCATAAGTGACCGTTGCTCAGAACATACAAAGAATCCCTAAAACTCAACAATTAGAATATGAGTGCTCCCCAGTGTGGTGGCACACTCCTGTAATTCCAGCACTTGGGAGGCTGAGGCAGGAGAATCTCCACAAGCTCGAGGCCAGCCTGGGCTATATAGCGAGTTCAAAGCTAGCCTGAACTACATGGTGAGATTTTATCTGAAAAAAAACCTCTCCCCAATAAAAGAAAAAAAATGAATGGTTAGGATTTACACCTAAAATATGCTCCCAAAGTCTCATATGTTCATAGGTGGGACATTCTGAAGGTAAGTGGATCATGGAGGCGCTGTACTCATCATAGCTGAAATATGCTGTTAGGTGGGGGTGCCTGGTTGAAGGAGATGGATCACAGGGGGCGTGACCTGGAAGTGTGTGCTCTTGTCCCCAGTTCTGCCCTTTCCTGTCTGTTTCTGGCTGTCACGAGTTGGCAGCTTTCCTCAGCCACAGACTTCCGCCATGTTGCTTCTGCCTTGGAGTCAGCCAGTCTTGAACTGACACACTGAAGCCATAAGCCCGAATGAATCTTTCCTCCTTTTATTTGTAGGTAACAGGTATACTGTCCCAGTGAAAGGAAAGTAACTAATACATGAACTATCCAATTTTAAAAATAAGCACAAAATCTGAAATGACACTTCACCGAAGTGGACAAACATGACAAATGCACATATGAAAACATGTCCAATATCATAGCTCATCAGGGAATAGCAAACTAGAAGTCCATTAGAACAGCTAAAGTCCAAAATGCCAAAAACGCCCAATGCTGACTTTGAGTGGAACCACAGAACACCCATTCATTGCTGCTGGGGGTAAAGATGGTCCACTTTGAAAGATACTCCAGCAGGTCTCACAAAACTAAACGTATTCTGATCACATGATCCGGTAATCACACTGCTTTGTGTTTATCCAAATGAGTTGAAAACTCATGTCCACGCAAAAACCTGCATATGCTCATTTATAGCCACTATGTTCTTGGGCGTCCCAGAGTGGACGTAACCAACATGTCCTGCAATAGGTGAATGGATAAACAAAGCACAGGGCATCCATACAATGCGGGAATATTCAGCAATAAAGACAGGAGCTAAAAAGGTAGGGAGGAACCCTAAATGCATGTTGTTAAAAAGCCAGTTTGAAAAGACTACATACTGCAGGATTCCAATTCTGTGACATTCTCAAAAAAGGCAAAATTATAAAAAAGACAGCAGGATCATCAGTGGAGAGAGAGGGATGAATACGTGGAACACAAGGGTTTTTTTGTTTGTTTGTTTGTTTTTTTTTTAGGGCAGTCTGTAGTGTTACAGTGGGTACATAATATTAGTGGATTTTTAAAAACCCATGGAATGGTACAGCAGAATGAAATGTAAACTGTGGGCTTTAAAAAATAATAATGCAGCAATACTGGCCCACCAGCTAAAACAAATACACTACACAGATGTGATATGTTAACACAGGAACCTTGGAGTTAGTGGGAGAGAGGGAATGGTTATGGGAACACTCTGATTTCTGCTCAGTTTTTCTGTAAGTCTCAAAGTGGTCTATAAAAGAAAACCCAAAAATGTGTTAATAAAAATTAATTGATAAATTCACCTATGTTAACTGCCTGAGGGTGGTAATAATATTGTAGCTATACTTTGTTAAAGTCCTTATTCTAAGGTGCTTTATTCCGAAGTACTTAGAAATAAAACGTCACGACTACTTATTGTCAAATTGTTCAGCCCAATATATATATCTATATATAATTATATCATTATATATTACATTATAATATATATATATATTACACAGTTCTGCTGTAACACTTGCTTAATGTTGCAAAACAATAAATATATTAGAGAGCAGTTACAATCTTAGGGAATTTCACATCCACCTATGCACGATGTTGACGTGGGAAAGCCAGGTAAATGTGGAAATACATACCCAGGTGAATCAAGCCATGAAAGAACACACAAAATTCATCCATCTTAAACATCTACCAGGTGTCCCCACTCACTGTGTCATAAGCCATTCCTACCCACCTCTACTGTGATTAATAACCCATCTCAGACAGTCCTTTCTCCACTGTTTCACTGTAACTCATCAACTCCACCCTACCAACACTCACTTCCACAGAAAATCTCCAAGTCTAAGAGGTCGTCACATCTTTACCTAGCAGTTAGGTGCTTCTTAACCATTTAACATATGCCAAACTGTCCTAGCACTTGTATTTGGTTTCTATTTTTTCCCATTGTGTCACTGACAAAGTTTTTGAGGCTTGGGCCTTGTACCCCACTTTTTTCCTGAGCTCTAAGATTTTTAATACATAATTTTTTACATCAGAGATTTCTGAAACACATATGTCATGTTATAGGGGAACTGATTTTACAAAGACCAAGCCAACACGATAAAATGTCAACATATGGAGATTCTGTGAAAAATATACAGATTCTCACTGTACTATTCTTTCAATTTTCCCAAAGGTTTAACAAATTTCAACAAATCACAGCAACCATTTAAATAGTAGGGATATAAAAAAAAAAATCTAAGGAAAGCATACAGGGTATTGCAAAACCCAATAATTGAAAGAATGAACCACAGCAATAAAGAACTACCGTGACTCCACGTCGCCCTTGATAGGAATGTTACAGATCAGAAACCAATTTATATTTGGAACTTGTAGAGGTTTAAAGGAAAGTAATTTTGCAGAAACAATGGTCCTTATGGGAAGCTGTTTAATGCCACAAAAACCGTACAATGAATGCTGCCTATCTCTGGCTCAGCGTTCTCATTCCATATGCTGTTTCCCAAATATCCTCCTATATTAATAAGAACACAGTCAAGGAGTTGGAGCCTAGCCAGATTCAACAAGAGTGGGCATCTAAAGGAGGTGCTGCTTTTGCTCCTGCCTTACTCTCCTTCCAGCTCCAATTCCTCCCTCTACTTGGGCTTACCATAGATCCCTGTGGGCCCCGTCCAGCCTCCTCTGCAAAGAGGACCTATGAAGAGGAGTTCACACCACCAGGGGAGGCACAGATGTGGTGATCTGCACTGTGTACATTCAGTTGGTTGTTTGATAAATATTGGTGGAGCATAAGTTGGCAGCACCGTGCCAGGTGCTGAGCTCATGCAAAGAGCAAACATGTCCTTGTTTAAAGGAACCTGGACAAGGAAGCGATGGGGCTGGCAGCTGTTACCAGGGGAGCTAAAGGGCTATGGATGTACAGTGGTCTGACGTTTGGAGCCCTCCATCGCTCCAAACGTCAGCCTACATGCAGGGCTTCTGGCACTGGTGTTTCAGAAGCTCCCAGGCTGGGAGAAACACAGGCTGTGGCAATATGCAAGGCTGCCCTTGTCTTCTGGCTCTGCTGCTGAAATGTGAAATGACCTTATCCCTAGGCCTGCTGAAATTTATCACCCACATTTCCTAAGGAGGACAGACTTTGGCTGCTGCTACTGCTGCCTGTTAAAAAAATACATCTCAAAATATTTAGAGAAAGAGCTCTTGTACCAAAACACTTCCTGACTAATGGGAAATACGTACAGCATTTCTTAATCTTCCTGCCTTAGCACAGAGTAGCTCCAGTCAAGCACTTCCTCTTGAGGTCTTCCTGTACTAAGTGGTGACAGTCCCAGCTTGACACTGTCTTACAGCTCCTTCTGCCTGAAAGTGGAGGAGGCTCTGTGCTAATCTGCCCCTCTAACATGCGCCTTACTTCTCTGTCAGCTTCCTCCCATTATCCACACACATACCAGAAAGTAAAAGGGAATCCTGTTTCAGGCACGAAGGCAAGAATCCCGGTCTCCACAACGCACTTTCTTTCAGTAATCACCTCTCCAAGAATCACCAAATTCCAGAGACAGAAGAAACTTCAAGTGTCCAGAACCCAACCAACACATATCTATTGACTTTTGATCTTAATGAGGTAGGACAGAAGAAATAAAGCCAGGTGTAAAGGAGACAAGGAAATATAAATTTTAAAAATTGTATTTTGAAGGCAAACTGCAGCCTCGGAACAAAAGCCTGGTTCATTTACTCTTTTTCCTTCTCCCCAAACAGAAAACCTGGGTGACTCTTTTTCACTTGCAGGGAGACTGCCCATTTCACTTGTAAATGGTTCTGGAGGACCCAGGAAGGGAGTGCCCTTTTAGGATTTTCCACAGGAATAGACCCTTATCACTAGAGATGGGCCTCCCTTTCCCACCCACTAAGACCATAGATAATTGAACTGCATAGATTTCCACCTCCCAAAACATAAAAGATCCCCAGTTCCCAACTGTATGGTGCCTCATTCCTCTGAGCACGCATACTCTGCTATTTCTATCTCTAATAAATCCTCATGCCTCTATTACTGAAGGCTCCTGAAACTCACCTGCACACTTAATGTTAAAGGAGTGGGCTGCATTCCTTATTTCAGCCTCGGGGATCCTAAGACCCTCAACATTATGTGCTCTGAAACAATTTTTAAAACCACCCGGGATGAGTGTATAACCAAAGCAAAGAGGGCAGGATTGTCGGTATAAACAGTCCTGTGACTGGCAGAAATTAATTCTGGTGATGTCAAGTTGGCCATATGTCAATCCATGGCTGATTTCCAATGCATTAACTTTTACATACAAAAACAAGCCTCCAGTTCACAGATCCCATCTAATTTCCCTCTGGGGTATGAGGAATGAATGTAGGTCTTGGACGGAGGTATACATACGTGTACACACACACACACACACACACACACACACACAGACTTTACCACACTCCACAGCTCTTAGCATCTGTTTTGCTCAGGACACTGAGAAGACTGCTGGGAGGATTGCAGGTTAGGTCCTTGAAGCCAGTGGGTTAGCACAGCTCTTGGCACACAGTGGGCATACAATAAATGCCGGATACTACCAACCACCTCCACTTTTCTCCCCATAGATTTTCAAGAGGAAACAGTGATTTCACAACAGAAGGCCACTAAGTGACTTTGCCCTGAAAACCACAAGCAGGTGAATCACCAACAGCCCAAGGGAGTCTGTCAATGTGAGATTAATCCAGTCAACCACAACTGTGTACAGATCAACCACAACTGTTTTCCACTGACATCTGATGGAAACCCAGAGAAAGCCTGCAGCTTCCTTGTTGGGCACTAGAACTGGCTTTCCCTTTGCTTCCCCATGAGCTGGAATGCTTTTGCATTTTCACACTTTCCACTCCCATTCTACTTTGTCCCCCCCTCACCACTCCAATACCAGAGCCGTTTATTGTCTGCAAAGAGTCAGCTGACTGGCTGGCACTCCAGTTTATGCCCCAGGCACCAGATTTAGCCTCATCTACTGTGCCTTTCCATCACTGAGGATTCCCTTGAATGTACTGGGAATCTCTGGAGATTAAAATTAGTATGTGACTGATTTTAAATATACCCATTTGACATGAGCATAGGAGCATTCAGATGCACTAAATTATATAGGTGTTTATTTAGATGCAATTTGGGCATGATAGAAGCTGTAGGAAACAGGTCATAATTCACTCCTAATCGGGGGAATAAAAGAAATAGCTTGGAAAAACCTCCCCAGGTGTTACTGGCCCTTCCAATCATAGAAATTTCACCAGTTTAATGTGAATCTCTCATAAAGAAACTGCAAAAGGGCAGACTCCAAGGTAACCAGGCACTGCAGGGGCAAAGCCTCAACAGCCTCCGGCCCACACACCGCCCTCAGTTACACTGGGGAGGCAGCTCCTGTTACTACCATGGGGAGAAGGTGAGATTTCTAAGTGTAACAATAATTTTTCCTTGAAGAAACAAAATTTTGTTAGAAAACATAAAAATTAAAACCAGGCCCTAAATCACGGGCCTGAAAAAGCAATGCTCTGGCTGCCAACCTCTTCCACCCGGCATGCAGAGTTAGCATCTGGTCCTGCTTTCAATAGCAGCTTTGTAGCGCAGAGGGCCAGCACCCCGTCCTACAGCTCCCTGCGCTAGATATTGTGTGTTTGTGCATCAGCACACAAATGCGTCTCACCTTGAACCTGAAGTCCCTAGTGCCATTTGTAGATTCAACAAATATAATTTTCAAGCCATCAACCACGAGTCAATGAAAATAACTTTAATGCCTGTACCTTCTCTGATTTTTCCTAAAGATGCCCAATCCCAGCTCTGAAACTTGGATTTGTATCTAAAAGTACAAAAGAACTAATTCTCTTGTTCCCAATCATCAGTTGAAGAATCTCTGAGCCTGACCCAATACAAACACAATACACTCACATCTAAAAAGATCCACTTCCTTCAAATTCCCTCTTGCCTGTACTTCCTCAAAGACATACCACGGGATGGAGTCCCTCTTCCTCAGTCACTCCATTCCTTGCTCCCTGTTTGTACACAAGTCAACAGAACCTACACAAGCCAACAGAACCCACACGGGATAAAAGGATGCATAAAATGAAATGCTCGTGAGGTGGACAGCATTTAATGGGGAGCTGGGGAGCTCCTAAGAATGCACACTAGAGACAGAAACTGAGACTAGACCAATCCCTCCCACCTGTGACTTCTGTGATATGCTCTGATTTAAGAAAAGCAGCAGTGTTTGCTGTACTACTTTTGGCAACAGATTAAGAGAAGGGCACATTCTGGGTGGGCTAATACTAAAAAGGAACACCTAGCAGAAATGCCCCGGAGAGTAGAGAAGACCATGGCCAAAACTCAGGAGAATGTTCTGGTCCCTGTGATGTCTCTACCTTGGCTCTCTGGAACTATTTCCTCAACCACCACAGGAGCTCACCAGCTGCTCTCTGAAGTCTTTGTCCCGGTGCCCACCAACCTCTAAGGCTTGAGGAACCTCAGCAGAAGTCATTCACTCATCTGCAGCTTCTTAAGAGATGGGTCATAATTTCATTTTATACATGTACTATTGTACAGCATGCAAAGTCATTTAGGACTGAGAGAGATTACAAGACAGACATAAGTCTATGGACAGGGAACAACTGCTTTCTCAAAAAAACAACTGAAGTTACAGGGTTCACACGTGTACACATACCTCTCTCCCCCTCTCCTCTCAGATCCCTGGATAAGTAATGATCAGATGTTAGGAAGCAGATATTCAGGAAGTATAGTGCCCTAGAAAGACAACTAGACCTGGAGTCATGTATTTATCAGCTAGTTCATACAGTCCTACCTTGGTACTCGACTGCTTTGAGACTAGTCAAATTCGGTACTCAATGCTGTTTGAAGAGAAAATTTTGTCCTAGTACTTGTCATTTGATACTTGAGGTGTAAGCTAGAACTTGTTGATTGCCTTGTGACTTATGACTACCCTTTCCAGCGTAAACCCTTTGCTTGGTACTCATCATTTTGGGTACTCCGAGAATACTGCCTGGGACCAATTAATGATAAGAACCAAGGTCCCACTGTGTTTCCAAAGGTTTACCCATCTCTGGCACATTTCCTCATATATAAGTTGCATATAAACAATCATCACATTACAAAGTGCCTGAAATTAAGTCAATTGAGATTACATAAAAGTGCCTACAGGGCCAGGGATATAGCTCAGTGGCATAAGCAACTGCCTGGCAAGTGCAAGGTCCTGAGTTTCACTCCTGGTACCAAAAAAAAGTGACATTTATTTACAACAGAGTACTACTCTACCAAAAATGCCTGCAATCAACATCACAGTATTGGTTACAGTCCCTTCTTTCCACACTAGACTTAGTCTGAAATCCTTCCTCTTAGACACACTCTCCAGACACACAACCCCACAAAACTATGTTCAATGTCGGTGACTGGTAAGGCATAAAGGAGGGTTCTGACTGTTAGATACGATCATTGATTGGTCAATATTGATTTTCAACTGATAACCAAGAACTGATCGATAATCATTTTATCAGTTCAACCTGTGTTTAGTACAAGATTCTTTTCCTCTTCCCTCCTAGACCCTCATCAGAGAGCTACTACTGCTGACTCCTGGTCCATAAACGTTCCCTTTGGATTTCTTCAGTTCCTCTTAAACACTTCCCGTAGTCTATGTTATGCTCCCATGTAGATGATGGGATAGGCCATAAGGAACATAATTAGTTACAAAGTATCTGTTTTTGTTTAGTATCAGGTTACTTTTGCCAAATAAAGACCATTATTCAAGCTATTAGTATCCAAAAATCCCAATCATATCAGTCAACCAGTACATATGCTGAGAATTAAAAACAAACAAACAGAACCCAAACAAATCTGGGCTTGGTGGTACATGCCTGTAACCCCAGTGCTCTGGGAGGCAGAGACAGGAGGGTGCCAAGTTCGAGGCCCTGTTTCAAAGTTAAAAATGGCTGGTCAGTGTGAAAGCCCTGGATTCAATGTCTAGTACGGGGTGGGACAGGTGATACCAATTCCATGATATGCACAAGGGATCGATACTATTTCAGGACGCTTTGGTTTCAGTTGCAGACGTTCAGACCATTTAAGAATTTCCTATGGTTGAGTGGGTCAGAAAGTTTGACAGCCACTGAAATGCGGTGAAGGAATAGTCAGGATTCAGCAAGGCCTGACTTTTCCTCCATACAAGCCATGTCAGCAGAGGAGGTACTTTGCCCGGTGAATCTCACCTAGCCTGTGCCTCCCGAAGGCTCAGAACCCAGCAACAAAGTTCGGCTGCAGCCCAGGCCTGGATGGGGCTAGGCCTGGAAGCCACCATCTCATGAATCATCATCTGATTCCCTTCTTCAGATCCTACCCACTTTTTTCTCCCATTCCATCCCCAGAGAGAAGCAAACGCTTCCCTTAGGACTGGGCGCTCTTCGCTCAGGCTTCTCCCCTGAGATGGCCAAAGGCCCCTGGGTGTTCCAACCTGGAGCCCCGAGGCCACCCCGCGCACCTCCACGTTCCACTCTGCGCCGCTCAGCACCTCTAGGAAGGCGCTGGCCTCGGCGACCTCAGGGGTCTCGGAAAGGCAAATCCACACACTCATGTTTTAGCTGCCAGGGCCTCTCTCACTTCGCCATGCACAGCCCCTCACTGAGTGGCTGGGCAAAGCAGCACGTGAGATAACCTTGAACTCCAAACATCCCAGAAAGAGCGCCTGTCCTCTTGTCAGCCCCATCCCCGGACGCTGCCTACTTTCAGTCCTCAAACCGGCCGCCGGAGAAAGTGAACTTGGCCGCCGGGATGGAGACGCTTCAGTGGGCGCGAGGGCGGGCGCCCGGGCCCAGCGGGGCGCAGAACGCTGTTTCGGGAGTTTTCTCCTTCTCCTAAGTGGAAAACCTTCCAGTCGAGCAAGAAAAGAAAGAACAAAAGCCAACACACCAAGAGCCGCAACCTGGTTCCTTTACGTCTGAAGCAGACACGACCGTGGGGACTCAGCACGAACCCAGAAAGCTGCGGGACCCGCCACGGGGGTGAGGGGGCCGGGAACAAAGCCCCTGGGCCGCTGCGCGGGGCGCGCGCCCAGAGCCCCGGAACCGGCTGCGCTCCGTGGGGCCGAGGCTGGTGCCACATCGCTCCCGCGCGTCCCGGAGCCCGAGCGGAGGCAGCGCCACTGGCCACGGGATGCAGGTGCGCGGTGCCGGGGTGCGCGCAGCAGGTCCCGCCCCCGCGCCCCTACCAAGCTCGGGAGTGACCAGATCTTTCCAGCCCACGGTCCCGCTGCGGCTCACCCGAGCGTGGATCGAAGGTGACCACAAACACGGCCACCACCTGGTCCTCCTCCACGTCGCTCAGCTCCAGGCGCCCGGGTTGCAACAGTACCTCGGGGGGAGCCGGTCCCCCGGGCTCCCGCCTCCCGGACGGCTCCGCGGCGGGCCGAGCGCCCCCACCGCCGCCCCGGACCCAGCCTCCAGCCTGCAGCTCAGGGCCCTGCGGCGGGGACACGGCGGGGCCCTCGGCCCAGCTCAGCAGCGGCGCCGCGTCGCCGTGCTCCACCATGGCGAAGCGAGGAGGAGCCGCGGGCGCGGGGGGCGGGGCGCTGCGGGCCGGGCCCTTCCTTCCCCTCGCGTCCTTTTCCCTCCCCCTTTCTTCCCGCCCCTAGCGAGCTCCCCGCACCTGCCCCTCCCGTCGCCCGAGGCGCCTTTCCGCGGGAGCCCGAGAAGGCGGGACGGGCTGGCCACCCCAGCCCAGGCTGAGGCCTCCCAAGTAGTGCATCGTCGTGCGGGAGTGCCTGATGCGTGGAGCGTGGTGTAGGACGCGCGTTTCTGGGTCCGTTCACCTGCGCGTGGGCTGACACCTTTCCACCCAGGACTCCGTGGTCTAACTGTAACCGCTGTCAAATTTTATACGTCACCGTTATTTTTATTTAAGTCTCGTAGTCACAAGGACCGGGACACATGTATTATATAACCCTGCATGGGCAGCAAAAGCTGCTTCTAAGCAGGAAGGGGAAGCAGAGGAGCCCTCGCTGCTCACGTGTTTAGAATGTACCTGTGAATGAAGGCTGCAAAGGGCAACAGGGTGGGATTTGAGAACTTTTCCATCTTTAGAACTGATTGGGATGGAGATCGTGCGTTTATTTTTAGATAAATAGTAGACAGAGAGATAGATATAGAGATCTTGAAAGTCCAAACCTGGGAAGTGCTGGGGCTTTTTTCTGGATGGTGCTTCGGTGTCAATCTGAGTAAATATAAATGAGAAATAGGATTAGTCATTAAAGTAATAAAGGATACAGGACAAGAGAGTGGTTCCTATGCACAATTGGCCCGAAGTTGAGAAGCACCCCTTTTCTTTCTCAGGAGGGCTCAGTGGTTTCATGCAGTAGGTGTTGCTCCAGGGGCCTTTATGAAGATGGGTCCCCCGTGCCAGGCGTGTACCCCATGGAGACATCGATGACTTCCCAAGGCTGCTGCTTTCAGTCCAGAATCTTCAAAAATAAAGCATTTTACTCTAAAATACACAAATGCTTTCGTCATTTGCTTATTTAGTTCACCCTGACCCCTTGGGTCCAAGGGCAAGTAAGTGATCACCTCCTATAACTCTCCCCATGGAGTCCTTGGTAGTCACTAAAGGAAGGGGAGTCCTAGGTCCTCCAGCCAAGGCTGGGACCAAGGCACTATTCAGCTCAGTCAGGGGACATACACAAACTCTTCAGCCCTGACACCAAAACGTGCTACTTCAGAAGACCAGCCAATGTTTTGAGTCATTCACAATTTTATCCTTAAATATATAGCAGGGGTTCATATAAAATCCTTGACAATTTCCAAAGCCATCAGCTTTAAGACAAATGGACTTTTTCCCCTGAAGGACTCCCTTTCCTGATTTTTGTAGAAGTATCTCCTCCTTCCTAGATGCCCCACCACATCCTAGTTTCAACACCCTCAAGTTATACCTATGCCAGGAAATAAAATCCTGGTCTCTATCCCAATTTGCTGTGTGTACAGAGCAGTAAAATTTGCAAACCCTAACCCTATAGCCTTTTTCAGTCTTATGCATACACTATATTCTAGCTCACCAACCACTGTGCCCATCTTTATATTCCCAGTGCCTGGCATTGTAAGTGCTCAGTAAATATTTGTTAACAAAGTAAATAAATGAAGATCCAGACTGATACCTCTCCACAGCAGGCTGTCTGGCTATGGTTTTCTCTAGTATCTTGCACACAGTAGGAACTTAAAACTGTTGATGATGGTGGTGATACTTTCCTTAGCACACACATTCACAGACTGAAAGAGGTTTTCTCTTGACCATCAGGTTTATTTTCTGTGTTTACAGAATTTCACAAGATGATGGCAAGGAAATGAGTTTAGCCACTGGAGCCACTTTGCTGAGGGGCAGGTATGCAGGAAGAGAAGAGAGGAAAGGTGACCGTATTCAGAGACCCTGGGATGATGTAATATTTCAAAATGAGTTCAGCTAGAACACGGTATGTTTAAATTTTAAAATAAATTTTATTTTACTTTTTAAAATACTAAAAGCATCTGCACTGTATCAACTAAGAGCAGAAAAGTATTTTTGATCTATAATCTTAACACTCACATGACTGCTATTAAGATTTTACTTATCTCAGTTCATCAATTCTAGGATGCAAAATCTTCCAGTATTTAACACTGCTATGGTAACCTGTGATTAGGTCTAGTTCTTGTAGAGAAGATTTGAGGTTACCTTTGCCAGCCATCTGGAAGAACCACCAACCTGAGCCTACTTTGACTTAAATTTTGTGCTTGACATTCTTTGGCCAATGCTGGTAGTGTGAATTCAAATGCAAGCTAGCTTGAACACTGGCTTGCAGTTCAAGTTGGTGGCTAGATATATTTTTTCTCTCCTCCTAATGACAAAATTGACAAGTTTCCTTATGTGGCCCTCTCTGTGTGGGAAGTTTGTTTGCCACTGTTTAAACGGGATATTCTATTCATCTTTGCATCTTTGACAATTTTTATTCTTAGTGGCACATAAATATAATAGTCTCTTAAAACAAGATAAATCAGGTGTTTTTCTTTTTATGCTTACAAACTGAAGTCATGCTTTATATCAGGTTTGTGTTCTTTTTCCATTAATGTCAGAATGTGAACATTTTGCCATCCTTCTAGAAACTTTTATATGCATCATCTTTGTGGTTTCATTAGATAGATGGCTTGAATTTAATCATCTGTCACTTTTGGGTAGTTAAATGTTTGAGTTTTTTTGTTGTTCTGAGTACAGTTTTGACCATTTCACTCTTACTGAACCTAATGACCTTAAATTTTGCACGTAGCATTGCAATGGCCGTGAAGAAGACAGAGATGTCCCTTCCCATCAGGCTCACAGCCTAGCAGCCACCAGCCTAGAAAGGAAATCTGGGATGAGGGGAGACAGGTAAGGTCATGCAATTGGCCACTCAGGCTGTTGACTTGATTTTGCTGGAGGTGGCAATACCAATTTAAAATGCCTTCACATTTTTTAGGCTCTTCATTGTTTTATGTTTGTTTGGTGGTTTAACCTAATAATGTTTTCAAATATATGTTGGCAATGTGTGGTTTCTCTTCAGTGCACTGTCCATTTAATTTCTTAACCTACTTACAGTTTATATTGATATGTAATACGAAGTGATTTCCAATGGGGCAGCCCCATCAAGTATATAATAATACAGTACCATTGCTTTTTGAGATTCTGAATGAATCAGTCTGAATTTATTCCTAATGTGATAGAACTTCACTTTATTCCATTCACGTTTAGCAATTCTTTCTCCTGAGAATACAGTCAGGCCAGCCTGTCCTTCCTTGGATTGACAGACTCTCAACTGTGGGTCTCATCTGTCATGGCTTTAGTTCTGTGGTTTTGCAAGGGAACGAAGGTCTACCCCAGGGGTGAGTACAAGTTTCCACCTGCCTTGACATCGATTTGAATAGGAGATTTTCCTGCTTTTGTCTCTTCTGCCTTGCCTTTAAGGCTTTAGAACCAAGGCTTAGACAGAGTGGAGTCCGGGGGCTCCCTCATTACTGGGTAGTGTGACTGTAAGAGGTAAATTTCTCCCAAGTACATGATTTAGGGACTCAGATGCAACCTAAGATGCATGGTTGGCTCCTTTCTTACACGTCTCACTTTGGAGACTCCCATGTAGCAACTCTTTTACAATAAACAAAGTATTCAGAAAAAAAAAGTCACATTCTAAATATTTTGGATAAAACTGAGGTATTTTTAACTTATATTCCCAAATTCACCCAAAAGTGATAAAGTGATTCATTGCAAAACACTATACATGAGGCATTAATGGACAAATTTCCCCCTTTGCCCTAATTGCCACAAATTACATGGGCTTCCAGTTCACACAGTGTCTCATCCATGCTGGGAACCTTAAGCCTAGGTTGCACGCCTATGGTTTTCACATGCACTGAAGCAGGGATGAAATTTCCAAAATGTGAAGAGGCTAACAATGTGGAAAAGAATAAAGTGTGACAATGCAAATGGTGACACGTGGGACAGAAGCAAGATGTGCAACTTCAGGGAGTCTCTTGAGTCATCAGGATCAACAACCGCCTAATCCTCATTGCTGTATTTCCCACACCCAAACTATCTGTTCCGTATTTGCTATTCTTTGTTATACTAAAGCCAGGGCCACAGTCATTATCTCATTATTCTGAATGACAATACACAGAAAAGTGAATGGTGTGAGTTTCCAATAGAATTACTGCTGATAACACAAGCTCTAAACCATAGCAATGACATAGTTACTCCCTAGTTAAACAAGGTAGCCACAGATATGGGTAGCTGAAAATGCTGCAAGCAAGGGAGGAAAGCCAGGGAATGAGGGTGAAAGAGATTACCTGGTCTGCCTGCCTGTCAACCAACCAGCCCGTGCACGCTGCTTCCAGGTCCACAATGCAGTCAGTATTTCAGGTGAGGTCCTACTCTGTTGAGAGCAAAGCCAGTCCCTTACTGAACTGGAGGAGGCAGGAATGACAAGCTGTGAAATATGAGTGGGAAACCGATCAATACTACCGTTGAAGGAAAAGAATTTTGTTATCTGGTCCTAATCTGTGAAACAAACAAACAAAAACCCCTCACTTCTGGGGTCAAAATATCAGTTGATAAATTTGTTACTGGTAACCTGCAAGTCTTATTTTTCCTTTGATGATTCCTTTTATTGACTCCTGAGGGATGCTAAACTTTAAACAAAGGTGAGTATGCTTCTGATACATTACTCCTGAGCAAGGCAAGGTACTAATGAATAAAGGATGGATAGGAGACAAGGAGATGGACGTCTTGCAATGGGCAGGGGTCCGGGAGACTGAGGGCCAGAGGAGGAGAGCAGAAGGGGGGCTAAGTAGACTAAAGATGAGCCATGTACAGGAATCCAATAATTTAAATGAATGTAAACATTTTATGTCACAAGCATGAGCTAAAATTAATATCAACAAGAGTTAAAATGGGGAAAGAGGGTTTAGAGGAGGAGGCAGGGATGTGGGAGGGAAGGGGATTAAAATGTACATGTAACCACTCCCCAAGATGACAGTAAACTGCATGTACTGCAAACATGTAGTAATAAAAAAATGATCTGGGATAGTTTGTGTGGGTGGGAAGGGGGAGGGAAGGCCAAGGAGGGCTCATAAAATATGCCCTTTTACAAAGGTGAAGTGTGAAGAGAACTTTAGCTGAAAAAAAAAATTCAAAAAATGAAACAAAACAAGAAAATGGTCTCTTATCTTCCCAGTTAGACTCCATTTGGATTTCCTCTTTTAGGAGCTCTGGTTGGAAAAGAATAGGAGGAGAAAGTGGCGATGAGGAGTCAGAAAATGGGTAGAAAATGGTGACAAGCATGGGTAGACTTTACCAAGAAAAAGAAAAATATTTGTTTCATGCTCCTCAAGCTGCCTTTGTTCCTCAGTCCCTCCCTGGCCCCTCACTCCCTCTCTGTGTTTGACAGGTAAATAATTTCCCATTCCAGGCCTTCCAGATCCTTTTTCACAGACTTTTACATGGTTTTCTCCTATAAAATAACATATATCTTACAATGGAAAGTTTGTATACTTTGACCAATAGCCCCTGGCATCCCCATTCTATTCTCTGCTTCTATGAGCTTGACTTAGGTTTGACATTATTGGTGAGATCGTGAAATAGTGGTCTTTCTGTGTCTGTCTTCTTTCTCTTAGCATAACGTCCTCCCCTTCATCCATGCTGTAAAATGGAAGGATGTCCTCCTGTTGGTGGCTGATTAACATTTCATTATACCTGTGTGTCACATTTAAAGAAATCTATTCCTCCATCGGTGGACACTGAGTTGTTCCTTATTCTAGCTGCAGGGAACATGGGGTACACACCTCTCTCTGAGATACTGGTTTCATTTCCTTTGGGTGTATAACCAAAAGTATTGTTGAATGACTTATATTTTGGTTGTTTATTTCAGAGTTTTCTTTTACCCTTCCCATGGCGGCCTCCGAGAAAGAAGTTAAATAATGTATATTAAAGTTACTTAGAATTAAAGGGGAAAATTTTTAAATAAAGCAGTTTTTGGCAAAAGCAATTGCCATTTTAGATTGCCTGACATCTAATTCTGTGCATTGCTGATTTTTCTAGCCTTAGTTCTGTCAGTTTAAAGTTCTGTTCAATTTTTGCTGGGTGTGGTAGTGCATGTCTGTAGTCCCAGTACTTGGGAGGCAGAGATAGGACAATTGCCCTGAGTTCAACGCCAATAGGGACTACATAGTTCAAGGCCAGCCTAAACTACAAAGGGAGACCCTGTCTCAAAACAAAGCAAAAGCAAAGCAAAGCAAAGTAAAGCAAAGCAAAGCAAAGCAAAGCACAACAAACAAAAAACAAAAATTTTTTTGGTTTAATCCTCCAAAAGCTTGTACTGCAAATACCACAAGGTGGGAAGATTCTTGAATTAAGGCAGATGTATATAGCAAAGGCCCAAGGGTGTGTCTTCATCAGGGATATGAATTCAAGCCAAGATGTTCAAGGTTGTTTAGGGATCATTATAATAACCAGGTGGTGCTCAATTCAAACGCCCTGCTGCTGCCATTGGTTGGGTAGAGAATGGGAGGAGAGGGTGATACTCATACGTGGCAGGTGAAGTAGAATGCAAATAATTTCTTTTCAATGAGTTTGTTCCCCAAGTGGCTAATGGATATTTTAAAATCCATGCTAAATTAACGAAATTCCACTATCTCACTGGCATTTTTGTAGCACATGGGTGCAGGGAGACTCTGCCTGGAATCCAAAGAACTATGTGCATGAATTGATTTAATTGCTCAGAAAGTTCCTGGAGCTTTCTTTAATCAGAATGGAAATAAGGCTAAGCTGAGGGCTCACTGATTTGTGGTATTTAAGGGAGAAATTAACAGCGTGTCATGCAGCTGTTAGCTGGTACAGAGAAAGGCAGGCTGAAGTCGTGGAGCTGCTGCTTTCAGTTCTTCTGTCTGTACAATCATCGTTTCCTTCTGGAGGTCTCCTTGCCTGCCTTACAGTCACCTTCACTGAGATGGATGACACAGGTGCTCATGTAAAGCCCCAGAAATTAAACTTTTCCTCCTGTGAAGAGTCTGAGACTGAAGGGCAAAAGACAACACAAGAGAGCAAGGAGGCCCTGAGCCAAAGCCCCGAAAGTAAAGCTCAGCACGTGAAGACCTCAAGCCCACGCCACGGGGAGGATGAGGCTCAGCATACAAAGACCCCAGGTCAAAGCCCCAAGGGCAAGGCTCACTCTGCGAAGAACCCACAAAGTCCCAAGACAGGTGAGGCTGGACATGCAGAGGTTCCTAGGACACCCTCCAAGAACATACCCGAACTTGGTACATCTCAGGAGGAAATTGAAGCATGTCTAGCGGTTCTACAGACTCCAAGGGCAGAACCTGTCACGTGCCCTTCAAAAGCAGTACATGCTACCCATGGAAGCAGCCTGCAGCAGGATGACAAGCCCTCTACTTCCATAGTAAGCAAGCCATGGTGGGGGGTAGGGGGTGGGGGTCACCCAGTCCTGTTTGCTTTAGCTTAGCTGAAGAACAGAGTACTCAGTAGTTTGCATGTATATTGACATGCAGGCTGTGTGTATCTTCAGTTACATGTTTATTGGTAGAAATGAAGGCTAGTTATGAGAAAAAACAAATTCCCACAATCACTGGCCCCAGTAACTATTTAGTATTGTCACATATAAATGTTGGGTAGGTTAAACTTCCTAGTTAAAGTATTTTGGAACTGGAAAAAATATTAAGATCTCCAGCCCACCTATGCTCTTTATAAATGAGAAAGTCAAGAAATAAACTGGCTCATTGCTGGCCAATGGCAGACAGGACTAGACACCGGTATTTCGGATTTAATATATTCTTTTTTATGGGGCAGGGTTTGAGACAGGGTCTAACTATGCAGTTCAGGCTGACCTTGAACTTTGTAGCCCAGGCTGGCCTCGAACTCACGGCAATCCCCCTGGCTCAGCCTCCCAAGGGCTGGGATTACAGGTGAACGCCACCACACTCAGCTCTTAATCTATTCTTTTTATTATTCCAATAGATTGTCACTAATATTTTCTGGTATACAAACATTCACATTCACTGTTTGATAGAGGAGAACAGGCTCTGTGATGAAAGGTGAGCAAAGAAGCGATTGCTGAAATTTCTTTAAAAAACTGAAGATGGCAAATAACACAGTGGTTGTTAACAGTTAGCATAATCTTTTATTCTTGCTAAGACTGGTCTCTTGTTACGTCTCTCAGGTTATTAAAGCCAAGGGTTGCTTCTAGTAGACTGGTGGCATGGCGTTTGGCTCCTAAGCTGGGTATTGGCTCCGCTCCCCGCTGTCTCAGCGTGAGGTACTTGGGATCATTATAATAACATCTGTGATCCTGCTTGCGGGACAGTACGTGTCAGTGGGTCTCTGGTTCCTCCTGAGTAGGAGCACCATGTTTAACAAGAAATAGTGGGCTGGGGATTTAGCTCAGTGACATAACCGCCTGCCTTATAAGTGCACAGTCGTGAGTTTGATCCCCGATACAAAAAAAAAAAAAAAAAAGAGAGAGATACTAAGCTTTTTGTCTCAATTGCCAACAAATTAGTATGGTCAGGTGGCCAACAGTAGATTTCTCAGTACCTCCACTATCCACTCCAATACCAACCAATTGATCACCAATTTTTTTTGAGAGTCCATTGTGGGTAAGGAGCATAATATTTCTGTCTCTGAGAGAGTTTACAAGCTGGGGTGGGAGTTGGGTCAATAGATACTGTGATAAGTGCTTTGAGAGCGGTCAGAGTTCTCTCAGCAGATTGGTTTTCAGTGGGATAAAAAAGGTAAAGGAAGCATATAAAGAGCAATGTAAGTTGTTAGGCTTTTAATATGTAGTGGAAAAAGGGCTGAGAAGGTGGTTCTAATAGGATTATGCAAGCAAGACAACATGGCATGGTAGGTATATTTCATTGAATTAGTCACAGTTAAAATAAATGCCTTGGTGAGTTAGCAGACTCTGGCAAACTCATTTACAGTAAGTCTCTGACTTATGAATATTTGAGTTGCAAACTTTCATAGGTATGAGACACACCTTGTTGGATTATCAATGAATCTGACTTATCTGACTTATGAACAGTCTCCTGGAATGAAACTCATTCATAATATGACTTACTGCCCTCTCCTCTCCTTTCTTTTCCACTCTTTTCTTTTTCTTTATTTGAGTCAGGGGCCCATTATGTAGTTCAGGCTGGCTTTGAATTTGCAGTGATCTCCTTGCCTCAGCCTCCTGAGTGCTGACGTTACATGCTGTGCCTCCATGCCCAACTTCTGTACTGTCTTTAGAAACTGCTCCTAAATGAATAAATGAACATGAGAACTGAAGGGAAAAGGAAAAGCATCTTCCAAGTCGTGGAGAGGCAAGAGCATGCTGTATTTGAAAAATGCATATCATTCAGTACAATGAATCTGTGCAGGAGAGGTAGAAAATGAGGCCAGAGAAGAGAGCCAAGAGTTAGGTCAAGATTTTATGCTGAAAGGATTGGGAGAGCCATTGAGCTTTGAGTAGAGTCCTTGAAAAAAATCAGTCTTCATGTGTGAGACCAGGAGAGAGTTTGGAGGCTGGGCAGTATTTAGAATAGCTTTGTTGAAAACAGAAAATGGTCTGACCTAGGACAGGAGTGGATAGTGGAGGTGAGAGAGGTTCAAGAATTATAACTGACTTGATGGAGGGGTCGAGGGAACAGCAGGGGTAACTGAGAAGATTCTTGCTTGATTGGCTGAAGGTAGAGGTTATTTTGAATCAAGTTAACAAACACAAGAGGATGTGTAGGTTTGGAGAAAAGCAGATATTCGGTGTAAACAGTTGGTTAGATGAGTACAGCGCCCCTGGGTGTAGTGGCACAATGTGTAATCACAGCGCTTGGGAGGCTGAGGCAGGAGGATCATTGCGAGTTCCGGGCCAACCTAGACTACATGATGAGTTCAAGGCCAGCCTGAGCTACATAGTGGGATGCTGTCTCCAAAAACAAATAAACAAACAAACAAACAAAAATGAGTCTGGGGTATAGGGAAACAGCTAAAGTCAGAGAACCATGTTTGAATAGCTATGGCATTGGGGAAACTGCTGAAGCTGTGTTTGGGGATAAGGTCACACAATATATGAGCCAGAGGAAGAAGAATTGTGCAAGTTACAAATCTGGGAAACTGCCAAGATTGAAAAGATAGACTGAGACTAGAGCTTGAGAAGGAAACTGGAAATGCAACTGAGAAAGTTCTGGTTTTACGAAAATAGAGTTTCAATTAGGGGAAAAGGAGGGGGGCGGTGATCGGTGGTGTTATAAAGACAAGGAAGCACAAGAAAAAAAAGGGTTGGTTTGGTTCAGCTTTGCCTAAGAGCTAGAACTGGAAATCATGTGAAATTCACTTCAGTTCCCCATAAGGAACTCCGAGCAGAATTACTCAGTGATAGATGAGCATCCTATAGAGACAGTAAGGTCCATGTGGCTAAAGGCGTTGAATGCTAGCTGAGCACTATTGATTGGAACATTGTAGAAGAGAATAAAGCATCAGGGCACTAATGGTACCAAATGGGCCTTTAGTCATTCCTGGCCCCATGCTACAGTGTTGTTGTGTGACTGTTGCTTTATCATTTTCAGAAGTCAAGGAGCTATCCCCCGCACTCCCTGGTCCCCCTCAGTCATCTGTACAGATCTGTGACTCAGGGATTTATGACACTCCTTAGAATATACTTATTCTCTCAACGAGGGCTTTGACCAAATCCCCCAGGACTACTCACTCTGCAAACTGTAAGATGTGTGCAAAACTCTCGTATATGTTAGGCAAGCACTCTATCACTGAGCTACAACCCCAGCCTAAATTATTTTTCTTCACTTAAAAAGAGGCATGTTTCTGAGTGTACTTGGTAACTCCCTTGTTACTGTTCCTATCAGTCATTTATTGAATATTTATGAGTCCATTATTTGTAGACTTCCGTTCTTAGTTGTAGTAATTGTCATATTGTACTTTGGCTTCTGCTTTTACATTGAAGGGTCAGGGCAGAGACTGTTAGAATTTTTAGAGTCTCATGGTGCAGTGCTTGTACCTTGAGGTTCCAAAGCAGCAAGAGCAGCTACTGTGGACCTGTTAGATCGACAGTAAAGCTGTTCCTCTGGCCCGACCCTGGGTGCTGCCTTGGAATTCACTGTTGTTGACCTTTCCTCTTGTGCTGTGCGGTAGGTTTAGCTAGGGTTAGGCTTACCCCCTCTTCCTGTACCACACTCCCATTTAGCTGATTACAGTAACTGCAGAGCCCTCAAATCCTAAGATTGTTTTTCAGTACCATTTTTCAATCTCTTCATCCTACTTCATGGAGATCTTCTCCCTGAATGCTATATTTTATGTGAAACTGGGAGCTTCTATTGTCACTTTTACATAGTCCATGAAATCTTTATAGACATGCTAATTTCAGGGACTGAACTGCTGGTTAAAGGACTGTCTTCCTTAAGAGCTATGATTCATTCTGTAACCCTCAATATCTGTCGCAGTAACTGCTACTTAGTAGGCACCAAACAAATATTTGGAAGAATAATTGAAGGGACATTAAAATATTAACTATGAAAACGTAAGGACAAGGTCCTTTGTAGAATCATTTTTGTCTAGACAAAGTATTTGGTTTAGATGCCCTCATCTTTAAAGATTGGAAGTAGGATGAGAATTGGTGAATTTCCTAGCTAGCTAGCACAACAGCCCAGGCAAAGGGATAGAGGTTAACACAGGGATAGCTTCCTGTGGTGACCTCATGCATCCAAATATTTAGAAACTGTAGCTAGATGTAGTGGTGGATGCCTATAAGCCCAGCACTTTGGAGGCTGAGGCAGGAGGGTCACTGTGAGTTCAAGCCCAGCCTGGGCTACGCTGTGAGGCCCTGTGTCAAACAAACAAAAGACGACTATATTTAGAGACTGGATTCCATGAGTACTAGTTAACAGCTCAACTAGTTTGCACACAACTAGATCATTTTTATTGCCCCCTTTAGCAATAATGTTCTTTGGTTCAAGTATTAACTAGCTGGTACAGTACCTTTTTTTTTTTTGGACTAACTCTATTCTAAATTGCCTTTGTCATTCTTTTTTTAATTTTTTGCCTGTCATTCTTACAGAGTCCTCTGGTGATTTCTTCAACAGGGAAGGTCCTTCCCCGAAGCGCTAAGCATTTGTGGCTCACACCTACTCACCTCATGGATAAGGCCTCCTCACTGTCTCTAGTCAAGGTTAATCCTTTTACCCCTGAGTCCTATAAGAAATTATTCCTTCAATCAAAGGGCAAGAGGAAAACCCCAGGAGATCCGTAAGTGCAGTTTGTCTCTAGCTTTTGAGAATTCCCATGGTCATAGAGTAAGAACACAGCATTAAAGACTAGAAACCGTAACTCTGTTTGAATAAAATTGAAATATGTTCATGTATTGCCCCCTCATTAGGTTAATGTGGCCCAGAGATTCTGGCATCTTTCCATCTTCATGTGTACGCAGCTGGCTTCTTGATAAGGCAGCAGGGTGGAGTAAGCGTCTGCTCTCTGACTTCAGTTAGAAAGCTGAATTGGTTCAGGCCTGCATTCAAGGGAATCTCCTCTAGTTAACATGAGGCCAGCACCTGGGGAAGGTGTTCACATTGCAAGCAGTACATTGCTGCTCTGAGTCTAGCTTGAGTGATGACCTCTAATGGGAACTATAAAGGATTCAAACTTCTCCACAGACGGTAGAAGACTGACTGAAGAGAAAAATACAGTGGCACTTTCAAAGATGCTTTAAAAAAGGGCTGGGGGTATAGCTCAGTGGTACAGTGCCTGCCTGGCAAATGCGAGGTCATGAGTTCAATCCCTGGTATCCAAAAAATTTTAAGCCAAATTGCCCTTTTTCACAAAGGCCACCGAATGTAGAAAACATCCGAATAAGGACTGTGCATATTACTCAGGAGTATTTGTTCACGATGTTTCCACAATACTTTTTTTTTTTGTCAGAATAGAAGCATCTCTAAAATAGGGCAATCATTTGTGTTCATATCTACTCAGCAAATGCACAGCTAGCAATCTGAACTCTCCAGAGAATTTAATGTGTCATGCTGAATTTTTTCTTTGGAATCAATAACTATTACTGAGCCTTGTGACCAAAGTAAGTTTTCTTAACACTGTCTCCTGAATCTTAGGTAAACAGGAGTTCAGCACAAGTATACTCAGGGTACTTTGGGTACCAAAAATACTATTGGGTTTAACTCTTAAAAAGTCTTTATAAGTCATTGGAATCAATGGCTTCTGCCAGTACATAAAGATTTGATTCTTGGAAACGAAAGTGATGATACTGTAGTAACCACTCAGAGCTCTGGAGAGAGTACTTTTGTACCTTATTGTGGTATTGTCATTTTATAACGTATCAGAATGTGGTGTTAAATTTATAGCACAAATATTCATCAGTTCATTTCTATGAAGGTAGTATCCTCCACTTTTTTCTACCTTGTACTTCTAAAGAAAAATCTAATTGGTTGAGCTATAATCTGAAATCTTGCCTAAAGACCCAAAATACAGCCACTCATACCAAAGTGAATGTTTGTTAGTGACTTCTGGTTTTTATTGGAAAGTAACTAAAGCTCTCTTAGCCATGTCTGCACTTATGCTGCATGTTACTTAGTCTACCTATGAACCAACATGAAAAGCCAAGTTCTGGGATAAGAGCACATGGTTTGGGGGTCAGATTTGGTTTCTGCCATGTATTGTATAACCTAGTTATTTAACATCACTCTGCCTTGGTTAGCTCATCTGGGGAGAATAATAACCACTCACATTTCAATATATGCTCTGTGTTTTTACTTACTTCCAATTCTTAGAACACGGTACTGTACTTGCCTAAAACTCCTACGCTATTCCTTAGCAAGGTCCTACTCATTCTTGGAATCTTAACTTACGGATCGGATCCTCCCTTCTGGGAAAGCTTTTTACTCTCAAATAATTACATAACTGGGCACTGTCCATGGTATCCTTTGGTGTCTTATTCTTATCCTGTCTCACATCCCTTGCAATCTCTATCCCCAAGAGTAATCAAAGAAGGGAAGAAATTACTTACTCTAATAGTCCCAGAGCCTAGCCAAGTATGAGGCTTAATAAATGTTAATTATAATTGTAATCATACACTGATACAACCTTTGTTTGTTTGTTTGAAGTGAGGAAGCTGGTGAAGAGAAAGGCCAATTACGAGGGCTTCCTGCTAAGGTAAGTATGGTTCCTTGGCACAGCTGTAACAGCATAGGCATTTTATCTTGTTCTTTTCTCTTTCACCCCTTATTTCTTCCTCCATCTCTCCTCCCCTATCCTCATGCTCTGCCTTTTGTCTTTCCTCTCACAGTTCTCCCTTCTTTCCTTCTTGTCTCCCTCCTTTCTCACAGTTTTCTCTTTGTCAACCACTCCCTACACTTTATAGCTTCACCAGTGTGCACTGCAATGGAATTTCTCTGAACTCTAGCTTAGGTTTTATAACCAGGTGATCTCTGATGTGTATGCAGTTGGACTATTACCTAGAGTATTTTTAATAAGAGTTTTTTGCTTTCATTTTTTGATTCAGGAAAAATGTTTACTCTTGTGGGATAGAGAAATGATTGGAAAATGAAGACTTTTTTTGATTACCAAATAGAAAAATAGAATGCAGAAAAATGGCACAGATGCAGAGATGTATATGTAAAATTTTATGTATTTTTTATGATGTCTGCAATCTTTGCTGTAATATCCCTCATTCTTTAATCTAAGAAAACTATACAGTAAATGTTATCCTTAGAAATATCTGTTATATCTTAATTGTAAAAGCACAACAATAGAGGGAATTAAGTATCCAATAATAGTAGAATGGTTAAAAATTAGTTTTAGGTCAGTAGAAAATTTCCATTAAGATGTTTGTAATGTAGTAAAATTGTTCAATGTTCAGCATAAAAGACTCAAATGTTATATGCTGATCAAAACTATGTATTGCCAATTAAAGAAATTTTATAATTGCTAGTATTTAAATGTCTTTTGATGATGGAACTTTAGTGTCTGCTTTTTCTTCTAATAGTTAAAAGTTGAGACTTTTCATAGGAAACCATTTTGTAAAAACAATTCTTGATTAGAAGGAGTTGGAGAGAGGGTACATAGCACAGCAGGTCTAGACAGAACAAGCATATCTTGAGATTGGCTAAGCACATTGGGAATTACAGATCTTGTTGATAGAAGTGACTAGAATTGGATGTTAAAGATGAGCTAGGAAGAGTCAAGATTTTTTTAAACTTCTAAAGTTAGTGAAAACTTATTGGTAATTGAGACATCGATTACTTGGGAGACAAATTGGATTTTAGATATACATTGATTTATGGAAGTTTTTGTTTCTTTTTTCTTTTCTTTTTTCTTTTTTTGTCTTTCTTGAGATAGGGTTTCACTATGTGGTTCAGGTTGGCCTTGGGCTCACTTTGCAGCCCAGTCTGGCCTCAAACTCACAGTGATCCTCATGCCTCAGCCTCCCAAATTGTAGGATTACAGGTGTGCATCACCACGCCTGGCCTTGTGGAAATTTTTATCACAATAATTTTATGAAACATTTTCTATGTTCTTGGGATTTATTCTGAGGAATACATTGAATATCATATGTGTAACAGAATTTTATTCTCATGTAATATTCAAAATTACCCTCTAGAAAAATTGCTACGATCTTCATTTTAGACAGAAAAATTGATTTAAGATGTTCAATGATTTGCCTGGACTCAACTACCTGGGGGAAAAGTGATGTTGCTAGTTGTCCAGTAGAGGGAGCATTTGCTCTACCCGAGTATATACTGTTTTGTGAACTAATCTGACCGTTTTGTTCTCTAGACATAAGGTTTTTGGGAAGACAGCTGGAAACAAAGATAGTTATTCAATTTGAGACGGCAGTGTTAGTGTCCAGAACTTGAGAGAGGTACAGAAAACAGTCAAAGGGATGGATTTGTTTTGTTTTGTTTTGTTTTGTTTTGTTTTGTTTTAAACACAATCCACCGTTCTTGCTATTCATTCCTTCGGTCCAGGACAGTAGCTCTGGAGGAACATATATACTAGAGTTGAATAGTATGACCTGATGGAGGAAATACTATTTTTTAAAAAGTGAACAAGTTAAGTATAGAACTGTATGGAAGGTTAAAAAGAACGTAAGAGAAGATAGTCAGAAATTGGTGTGGGGGTACTTACTACTGTGAACAGTGACATAAATAGAACCCGTTAATTTGGCTCAAAAGTTTTTTTTAATATAAAGCAATTTAGGAATGTAATATGATTCAATTTTATTACTCACAAGGTTAAGAAGAGTTATTCTCTTTTTTATTAAAATGTTTTAGAAAAGTGTTCTGCGAGACACTAACATGGCTTCCCGCTATGAAAAGGAATTCTTGGAGCTAGAAAAAATTGGAGTTGGGGAATTTGGTATCGTCTACAAGTGTGTTAAGAGGCTGGATGGATGTGTTTATGCAATAAAGCGCTCTACAAAACCTCTGGTAGCGTTATCAAATGAGTGAGTACCTTTGAAATGTATGGTAAGTAAGACTTGGATTCAGAGAGCTGGCTCTGGTCAAACTAGTTCAACAGTACTGATATCACTGAAAAGTACCATTTGCTTCTTTTTTGTTGTTTTTAAAAATCATCCCCCTATTGTATGTCATCTCACATCTATAACCTTTTCAAGTTTTCAGTATAGCGACACTTTTTCCAAAATTAGAATATGATAATTACAGATCATGTTGTATTTTTTTGTGGATCTCTTAGCTTTGTATTTTCTATTACTGGTATCTTTTTTAATGAATACATTTATACAGTGATGATCTGGTATTTGTTCAGTTCATCAGAAATTATTGCCAAGGAGGAAGTTATGGTTAATTTACTGGTTTCTAATACTTTGTGTTAGTATGAGTTCAATAGTCATTTCAGCAACTATATGCAAAGAAAAACTATTAACAAAAGTTTATCTTTTATTTCCAGAACTAATGGTCCAAAAGTTCTTCCTTTGATCTCAAGAAAAACAAATTTTCAGAGTCAGCCAATGCTATCCAAAGTCTGTGGATATAATACCATGTTGGATCCAAAATTATAGGCTTTAGAATTCTTCATCTTTATACTGAAATTGACCGAGTACTATCTTTTGCTTGTGATAGGCTTTCCTATTGCATAGGGGATATCTTTCCTCAAGGTTGTTCCTGCAACTCTATCATACTGGCTGAGTTTAACACTGATGCTAATGATCAGCCTTCAGAGAGGAGACAGAGGCTCATCACAGTAGCCACAATCAAGTGCTATGGTGGCCTCCTTATTAAACTCATTAAGGTTTTTATATTGTAATACAGTGAAATGAAACCTGAGTCTCTGTTAAGAAAGACTTAAACACACACACACACACACACACGCTATGATCAATAAAGAAGAATGGACTTTGGAATGTTCATAGGTCTGCTCATAGGTCTACCATTACCAGTTTGGCTTTGGGCCAGTCATTTACCTTCTACAGACTTTATCCTATCTGTTAGATCTTACCAAGCAGCTATAAATATTAATTGCAATGAGGTCTGATAAAAAAAATGGTGAATGCTTAAACTTAAGATTTAGTACAGTAAAAGGCATATGTTTAATTAATTTCCTTCAAAATAGTCCCCCTAGCTTCAACACACTTATCCCACTGTTCTTACCATTTTTTTTCCTTCAGTTTTTATTGTTTTATTAGTTATGTATTCAGTACATCATGATTGTAGTCCTTACGGGGAGCTGGTATATTCACACAATACAACCTAATTCTTTTTTTGTTCCCTTCCACTCCCTTCCTTTCTCTCCATCTCTAGGTCCTCCTCCCATTTTCAAAAGGGTCATCTCCCTATTTCCCACTCTCCACATTATTCAGCTACTGTTTTGCTTCTTGTTTATTTATTTTTGGTGCTCGAAATCAAACTCAGGACCTTGTGCTTGCCAGGCAGGTGCTGTGCCACTGAGCTATATCTCCAGTCCACTCCTTATCTATATTTTGAGTTTTTCATGTAAAAGAAACCATGTGATACCCAAGCTTTTGTGTCTGACCCATTTCATCCAATACTATTGTCTCAAGGCGCATCCATTGTCCTACAAATGACTCAGGTTTATCCTTCTTTATGACACAGTAGTACTTCATTATGTATAAACACCATATTTTCTTCATTCATCTATCAGTGGACATAAAGACCATTTCCAAGATTTAGCTATTTTGTGCTGCTATAAATATGGGTATACATACATTGCTGTAATATGTCTCTAATTCTTTGGGGGAAAATACCTAGGATGGGAATACCTGGGTTGAATAGAATTTCTTGTTTTAGTTTTTTGAGCAACTTCCATACTGACTTCCAAGACTGTATAGTAGTAATTTACATTTCCACCAACAATATAGAAGGGCTCCTTTTTCCTCACAGCCTTGCCAGAATTTATTTCATTTCTTGATGGTAGTCATCCGTTCTGGAGTAAGATGGAATCTCAATGTTTTCATTCACATTGCTACAGTGGGCAAAGGTGTTGAATGTTTTCTCATGTACTTATTGGCCATTTACATTTCTTCTGAGCAGTATCTGTTCATTTCAGTTGCTCCTTTTTTGATTGGGTCCTTTATTATGGAATAGTAATATTTTTTAAGTTCTTTATATATTCTAGATATTAGTCCTCTGTCCAACAAATAGCTAGCAAAATTTTTTCCTATTTTGTAACTTGTCTCCTGTTTGCTTTGCTGTGTCAAAGCTTTTCAACTTTTTATAATCCCACTTGATTCTTGATACCGTTTCCTGTGCAATTGCAGTTCTGTTCAGAAAATCCTAGCCTTTACCTGTGTCATCAAAATCAAACATTTTATCTTCTAGTAGATTAAATACTGTTTTACGTTTAGATCTTTTACCTATTTTGACCTTAGCTTAGTATGTGGTGAGAGATGTGAGTCTAGATTCAGTCTTCTCCGTACAGATAGCCAGTTTTCCTAGCACCATGTATTAGAGGCTGTCATTCCTCCTGCATAAGTTTTCAGTCCTATTATGCAAGATCAGGCAGTCAAACAGGCTTGGAGTTGCTTTTGCGTCTTATATTCTGTCCTATTGGATCACGACTATTTTTTTGCAATATGATGCTTTTTAAAAGACTACTGTAGCTTTGTAGTATAACTAGAAGTCTAGGACTACAATACCTTCTGCTTTGTTCTTGTTACCCAGGATTTCTTCTGCTATTTTAGGTCTCCGGCACCGCTGCAGAAAGTGGCAAGGATGATGGGATAAATATGCTCAAAATGAACATATTTGGGGGGAGTATTTTGAGGGGATTAATGACAGTGTCTTTTATTGGAGTACACTTAAAAAATTTAAACACTCACTGTATATTTTGATTACACCTCATAAAGTAGTAAGCATGTAATAAGCACACAATAAATGTTCTGCCATTGTTTATCTTTTACTATTTTATTTTATTTTTTGAGATAAGGTCTCACTGTAGAGGTCAGGCTTGTCTCAAACTTACTATGTAGCCCTGGCTTTGCCTTGAACTCATGGTGACCCTCCTGCTTCAGCCTCCTGAGTGCTGGGATTAGAGGTGTGCACCACTACACTTGGAATTCATTCTGGTTTGTCTTTTTGAGACAGAGTCTCACTTTGCAGTTCAGGCTGGCCTTGAGCTCACTTTGTAGCTCAGGTTGGTGTTGAATTCGCATGATCCTCCTGCCTCAGCCTCCCAAGTACTGGGATGACAGGCGTGTACCACCATGCCTGGCAGTGCCTCATATCTTTAAAGAAATTTTTAATGTTTACCATCTTGATTAATTTTTTCAATGTTTTTCTCTCTCTCAGAAATTCGCATCTGCGTGAAGTTCATGCTCATGCAGTGCTTGGACAGCACCCCCACGTGGTGCGCTATTATTCCTCCTGGGCAGAAGATGACCATCTGATCATTCAGAATGAATACTGCAATGGTGAGTGTATGGACCAGTATCCACAGAGAGGGAGCCACTTTGTCAGGAAATACACTTTGCTTGCTTGTAGTTTATGCTGAGCACAGTCACGTTGTATCTAAAGTATCTGTGACATAATCTTGCCTGGAAACAGAGTTTTAGAAAATAGGTGAGTTGAAAAGGAATTGCTGGGAGTATAGGCTGGTACATAGCTGGTACATAAAAATCACCATTCTCTTTGCACCTAACACTTGACCAGGGAACTTTTGGCTTCGTATTTTATTTTTTTGTCTTTCTGAGACAAGGTCTTGCTATGCAGTTCAGGCTCACCATGTAGCCCCGGCTAGCCTCAAACTTGCAATGATCCTACTGCCTCAGCCTCCTGAATGCTGGGATTGCAGGCATGTGCCACCACACCTGGCTTGCCCTAGTACTTTGGTAAATATTTATTTTACCATTTTTTAGGTATTCTCAAAAATATAAGTCATATTTTAGGAAGACTTGGAGTTTCAGATACAGAAACAACTTTTGAGTGATAGACAAGTGGATTCCTAAATTGGTGGGGGTTGTTCATCCTTCCTCCTGCATCTTACCTTTGAGCTTTAGTGCCTTAGTGCTCGCCCCCAGGTAAAGGCAGGGGGTGAGGTACACGGACAAAACTTAGTGGCTTCAGATGGATTCTCCTAGGTCTCTCAAGGAACACATAGTAACTGGTGACATTTTAGGGGGGCTACTTAGATTATAGGAGGACTTTGGTTTAACATAATTCTAATCTAAGATTAAGAGGCTGTAGTAACAGCAGTTACGTGGTGTTAGTCTTGGAGATATTTTTCATTAAAATGTTCAGTGGGAAAGTAGACTGCAAATCGAATAAAAGCTTGACCTCACTTTAAGGAATAGCAATCTACATTTTGGCCACAGTAATTTTTATTTTATTTTATTTTTATTTTTGATACTGGGAATCAAACTCAGGATCTTGTGCTACCAGGCAGGTGAAAACAGTAATATTTACAAATCACACGTACTCTAGGTTGATTTAATAGTATAGTCTATCTTTTAGCAATTTTAGTAAGCACCAGATGGCTCTGAGTACGTATGTCCAGCCTGGCTTTTCAATGATGGAGCTTCACCATTATATAATAAATGAACAAGTAGGTAATAAAGAAATATCTTAATAAAGAAAAATGGTACACACATCCTGCAAAATAGCGGTGTGGCATTTCTCTTGTTTCCTTGTACGTAAGCTTTCTTCACATTCTTATCTGTGATATTTGGAGGCCTTTTTTTCCTCTTACAAATTCAAACTAAATTTTCTTTTCCAATATCCTATCTGAGGAAAGAATGATCCTTTCCTTATGCTTACGAGTGAGAGATTGAGACTTTTCTTAATCATCTTCACTACTTAATGCCCTCTTACTGAAATTCCTGTATTCCTTATTCTTTTTGATCTTTCCTCTTTCTACAAGAAAGATTGAGTTTTCTATTAATAAAGATAATATCAAATAAAAATTAGTGAAGCAAAACTTATGTTTAACTGGGTTTAGGGGCAATAGAAAGATTTCAGAATTTTCAAAAAGCTTAAGATTGTCCCTGTTAAAAATCATTGTTATAATTTATATCAGCATCTGAGTATCTTCTATAGGCTTGGAGCTGTGTGAAGCTCTAGGTGTGGAAGTACTCTAGAATGAGACAAAGTCCTTACCTTGAAGGAGCTTTGCTCCACTGACTCTGTTAAGATGACTACATGGGGCAATTGGGTGCAAAGCTAGCTGATTCAACTATGGATAATGGGCAGTCAGAGAAGATGAGGGTAAAGAAGTGCTGCAAGAGGCCTCGATTTTAAAGTCAAGGCAGGGGCCCGCGATTTAGCTCAGTGGCGTATGCACCTGCCTGGCAAGAATGAGGTCGTGAGTTCAATGCCTGGTACCAAAAATAAATAAATGAATAAATAAATAAATAAATAAATAAAGTCAAGGCAGATCTGGGTTCAAAGTCAGCTACTCACTAGTTGTATAACTGTTGGGAGGTCACTTAATATTAGGACGATAATGTTTACCTAGCGGAGTAGTTGAGAATTAGCAAAAATATATGCCAAATGTAATCACAGTGCCAATACTTGATACACAGTAGAAACTCAACAGTAGTTTCTATTAGAGTAGCTCAAGAAAATTTCATAAAGCCCATGTAACTTGAAGGAGAAGTTGCACAAGGGTTACTAGAGTTTAGGAAATGTAGGGGAACATTAGGAAATGTTAAACAGCACACAGTCCAGGGGAGTGGTTTTGGGTCTGTTCTAGCAGAGAGTAGGAGTCTCACGTAAGTTGAGTGGCCTTGTAGCCAGGAGCGAGATCAACAAGGGAGCAGATGGGGGGCGAGTAGAGAGGGCCTGGAAAGCCTGGCAATATATTTTAAGTTGGATGTGGATAACTATAGGGAATTATCTCTTCATCATTGGGGCCCACTAACTTCATTGAGTACTTAAAATTAAAATGTAAGTTTGATTTTGCAAAACATAATCCACATACTTTGTACCTTTCCTCTGCCCGTTCTTTCTAGCCTCTTCTTCCCTACACTCTCTGCCTGCCTTCGTACTACTTCTTCCTTATGTTTTCCCACTGCCTATTCTTCTCCCCAGCCTATCACAGCAGTCAGGCTGGAACATGTACACTTAGAGTTTTAATTTAAGTTGGATGATCTAGATAGCTTAGATTATGAATTAGATGATGACTATGATAGGCTAGTTATCCTCCGTTCTCTCTTACTGTTCCTCTTGAACCCTGAATTAATTAAATGTTCCCTCCTCCTCTCTACCCTTGCCAAAGTCCTCTGCAAATCACTCTGGCACATCCTCATAAATCTAAAGGGCTTCCAGTAGACTTCTGCAAACCCTAGGATTTTAGTTGATTCAGGATTAGACTTTTAATCTCTCTTTAAAGGTGATATTTTCTTGTAATATATATCAATGAAGTGTCATAAAGCCTAGTGTTTAGAATGATGGTTCTCACACTTGTTTGAATGACATTCCAAGTCAGTGTTCTCTGTGGAATACCATCAATACTGGTTGTATTTTTCCAACAAACAAGGAAACATTACTGTAGGGAAATATGTTTGTTATAGGCAGCAATATAAGATTGCAAAAATGCAAATTTATGAACCAAGTATCTCTGCTGAATTCTTGATCTCCTTTTTATATTGTTGGAAATAATTTGCTTTGCCTTTTTTTTAAAAGACAAGATCTTGGTATGTAGTCCAGGCTAACCTTGAACTTACTATGTAGCCCAGGCTGACCTCCTTATTTGCTCTGTTTTGATATATTAGGCTCTATATATCAGCAGAGAGGAAAAATAAATGTCTTTTTATAAAGTTTTTAAAAAGCCTTCCTTCTGCGGAGAGGTTAAAGTACCATTATTTTACTTCAGGCAGGAAACTCCGCCCATCTCACAAAGATGGTTTGAGAAGCGCTGTGCAGATGGATTCCTTTCTAGGGCACAAGGCTTGTAGGACAGAGGTCACGCCCAGAGGTTCCCTGGGGGTATGGAGTGCAGGCTCCAGTGTGAGGTGCTTCAGAATCCCCCTGTCTAGTGACACTTCTGACATTATTTAGTAGCACTTCCTGACATTACTTAGTAAAGAACCGCTAATCGTGCTCTTTTATTAGTAGTGGATGATGCTCTTTAGCTACCGCAGAAATGAATACTTTTCAGTAACTTCTAACGTTGTTACTGAGCTTTCATCCTACACACAGAGCTTCTAGGCCTTTAAAAGTGGGACTAGCACTTACTTGTTCAGCTGTCCTTGCTGAAACTGTAGCTCTACACTGGACTAGAAACATCGCCGCTGGTATCTACAAGAACACATTAAAGGATTCTCTACTGTAGTGCTTTGGGTTTCTGAAAGGTCCAAGATAATTCTTTCTGAACTTTATTTTAGCATGTCATATTAGTCTTTGAATTCAATTTTATAAAGGATAACTTTAGGTTTCTTCAAAAGTTTTATTAACATCTCAGATCCTATTGTTCTATTTCTTTTTTCCTTTTGAGATAGGGTCTCACTGTGTATTCAGGGTGGCCTTGAACTCATTATGTAGCCCAGCCTGGCCTTGAACATGTGGCAGTCCTCCTGCCTCAGCTTCCCAAGTGCTGGGATTACAGGCATGCAACACCCCACCCAGCTCCTATTAATCTAATACAAAGGTGATGTGTAGTTATGTTTTGTAACTACCAATGGGAGCCAGGTGTAATTTGAAGAACCTGTTTCTAGTGAATGCTAATACTGTTCAGAAGCATTCTAATACTTAAGGGTAGGTGTCTAAGAGCAGGTAGTATGTGAGTCCTGGAATTATATTTTAATTGACAAGAAGGAAAATGTAATCTACATATAATCTACAGCTGATGTACAAATACTGTGGGTGAAATAGAGTTCAAGTGTATACAGAGCTAAACAATGTTTTTGGGTGGGCAAACATTAAATGTTCTCATTTTGTGATTATTTTTAATGGATTTTGAACCTATTGTATTAAAATTCTGATGGCCTAAAACTTCTAGACTAACACTGACATAGAGCTAATTGTTGCTTGATTGGACTTCTGAGTAATAATTCAGTAAGAGTTTTAAAGTATTAGATGGTACATATTTGAGGTGGTGGAGCCAGGTATTGAATTCCTTAGATACTGAAATTTTCTTTTCTTTGAAAGGTCCTGCAGTTCTTTCGAGCACACACACATGGTATAGACATGAGACAGATAGTTTCATGTTTTGCACTGACAATAAACTAATCTAGACTTGAGAATGTAGTCATGGGAAATTTATTCAGTATTTACTATATTTCACATCTGCAAGATTCACGCTCATTTTCTCATTCTGTGGGGTTATTCTGTATTTTTCCCAGGTGGAAGCCTGCAAGCTGCTATATCTGAAAACATGAAGTCTGGTAATCATTTCCAGGAGCCAAAACTCAAAGACATCCTTCTGCAAATTTCCCTGGGGCTTAAGTACATCCACAGCTCTGGCCTGGTACACCTGGACATCAAGCCTAGTCAGTATGGCTCCTCCTGTTCCTCCTGCCACATTTTGCTCTCATCAAAATCTGTGTCTGTATGTTTACCAAGTGTCCAAGGTGGTGTGTGCTCATCCCCTTCTGATTTGTTTCTCCCAAGAAATTTCATTTACATTTCTTTAACTATTTCCCCCTTGGGCCCACTGGATAGAAAGGAAAAGACTTTCCCTTATAGAAAGGGAAAAAATAAAAGTAGATATTTAATTTACTACATAAATGGCAGCAAAGAGGCTGTGTTTTGATCACTTAACTAGTGCTGTACATTTTCTAATTCAGCATTCATTAGAGTAACAACATTAATCACTTCTAATTCAGCATTAATCACTTGTCAGTATGAAGTCTAAGCATGGTGTTAGTATTGTGTTTGTTTGATTTTGAGACAACAGAACTCTGCCACTGATCTTCAGAACAGATGAGGTCATAAATACCTTAGTAGGTATTGCTAATCACTATGCTGCAACATAACATGAGAGATTTCATAGGGGAAAAAAAGGCTTCATAGTCTTGCTAAAACCACACAAAAGAAAAAAGGAGGGAAGAAAAATCCAGAGAAAGAATCTTCGGGGTAAACAAATTTAGGAACCATTACTTATATCTACTCTGTATTTTTTTTTTTGTTTGTTTGTTTGATACCGGGTATTGAACTCACAACTTAGCACTTGCCAAGCAGGCGCTTGTGCCACTGAGCTAAATCCCTGGCTACTCTGTATTCTCCAGGTAACATCTTTATTTGTCATAACACACTAAGTGAAGGTTCTGGAGTCCCAGAAGAGGTTGAAAATGAAGCTGATTGGTTTCTCTCTGCCAGTGTAATGTATAAAATTGGTGAGTTTTCCTTATCCTTACCAGTAT
This sequence comes from Dolichotis patagonum, assembly GCA_004027295.1. NCBI lineage: Eukaryota > Metazoa > Chordata > Mammalia > Rodentia > Caviidae > Dolichotis > Dolichotis patagonum. Next base: position 75,231 of record PVJX010001446.1, on the reverse strand, counting down.
ATTTTTATCCTGTGAAACTTACACTGATGACTCCCATTTGTAAGACATACTTTTAAACAGCTCTATTTCTTTTCTCTTTATTTTCTTTTTTCAGGGGACCTGGGCCATGTGACGTCAATAAGAAAACCCCAAGTGGAAGAAGGAGATATTCGCTTCCTAGCTAATGAGATTTTGCAAGAGGTAATACATAGGGAAATAGGGAACTTTAATTAATTAATTTATTTATTTATTGCTTTTTGTCTTTTTGAGACAGGGTCTCACTATGCAGTTCAGGCTGGCCTTGAACTTGTAATGATCTGCCTGTCTCAGCCTCCCAAGTGCTGGGATTACAGGCATGTGCCACAGTGCTGGGCTGTTAATTACTTTATTCATGACATGGTCTTGCTATGTTATCCAGGCTGGCCTTAAATTTGTAATCCTTCTCAGCTTTAGCCTCCTGAGTAACTTTTTGACTCTAAAATGAAGGCTCACAGCACAAAAAATATAGTGTCTATTTGTAATATAAATGTATATTATCTCTTTTTCTGATTCAGAACAGAGACCAAACATAGGAGAGATACTCTTCCAAAAAGCATGGAAATCTGGCTCAGTCAAGAATGAATCCATATTCCTTCTGTTATTTTCTACAAGTCCTTCATTATTTCTATTTCTTAGAATCCCTAACCTCGTGAGTTGCCTGCTTGGAAGCAATCCTCCCTTCCGGTGTTCACATAGGTCCAACCCATCTTTATCATGCTATTATCTTTTGGATAGTACCTTTAGTCATTGCCCATCTTCTTAGATGTTTGTTGGGTCTGACCTGGGAAGAATACAACTATAACTTCTTCCTGGGTGACAATCAGGAGAAAAATGAGTGTTTCATTCCTTTGATCAGCTAATGTATGTGCCAACCCTCCTTGAGCCTGCCAAAGCAAAATAGAACTAAAATTCTACCTTGGAATTTTCAGGGACAGCAGATTTAATAAGGTATATTTATGTTCCTTCTATTTTCTTAAAAATAAGCTAGTAAATATAGTAGATAAAATTCGGCCCAAGAACCTCTCCTACCAGTTATTTGACTCACTTCAATTGACAAATTACCTGGCCTTCCTCTCTGCTATTTTTCAGGATTATCAATACCTTCCCAAAGGTGATATATTTGCCCTGGGATTAACAATTGCAGTGGCAGCTGGAGCGGATACTTTACCCAGCTGTGGTGAAGACTGGCACTGGATCCGTAAGGGTAACTTTCCGGATGTCCCTCAGAAGCTCACAGAGGATTTTCACAATTTGCTCAAGGTGACATAGCTCATGAGATGCACAGAAGACAAAATGTCTATATTTTTAAAAATGTGATGGAATGTAGGGGGAAAAGGAAAGTAGAACTGTTGGTAGTGCCATGAAGAGAAGGAGAAAGGAAATGTGATGAGGAGGTCCAGCAAGGATATAGAACAGATTGAAAACTTCTCAGGGAAACTGAGGAGACAGCATGAAATACTTCATGTTACTGTTTAAAAGTCCTGTTATGAACATTTTTCATTTATTTTTCTTAATAACACTGTAAAATGGGGGGGTTGCATCTCACTGTGTAGTGGCAAAAACTCAAGGTTTACAGTAGCTATCTGACTGGTGTATTCACTTATCATCTCATGTTTATTTATCTACTTATTTTTTGTGGTAATGGGAATTGAATTTAGAACTTTGTGCACATTAGATAATTGCTGTATTATTAAGCTACATTCCCAGCTTTTTGAGACAGGATCCTGCTAAGATACCCAGGTGATCCTTTAGGAGGTTTACCCTCCTAGAGTTGGAATTACAGGTGTGTGCTACATGCCTATCTTAGAGTTAAAACTTGGTTAACTTCAAAAAAAAAATACCTGGTCTGTTCCCTCCTAACTCAGGGTTTTAATGATTACCAGTGGTAACAGTGATGACATTTACAAAAGAATGAGTTTCAAGTGTATGTAAAAAATTAAGCTACTTTACTGATAACTGACAATACTACCAATTATTGAGCTATTGGAAAAGAAGTGTGATGCCAGTTCAAAAAAATCTGTGTGTTGCTTGTGTTTAATGGTATCGAAATATGTGCAGGGACAACAAAAAAGGATATTATGTTGAAACAAAAAGAGGAAAAGAAAACCTTACACTGTGAAGTCTGGAATCATACTGAAAAAAACAAAATGTACACATGATTTCATGGATTAGGAAATAGCATTGGTTAGGATGCCTAAAATAGCTTTAAAATATCTACTCCTTTGGAGACCAGTTTGTCTGAAAATTTCAAGTTCTGCCCTTCCTGACTTTCTTTTGCTTTCCTGGGAGGAGGTAAACCCTTCCATATGATGATCTCTTATTCAGTCTAATGTGTATGTGTAAACTGGTCTGAGATACAGTGAATCATGGAAAGAATTAAGCTTGTGAACCCTGAGGGACCACTGTATAGTTGATACTTACAGATCCCTAAATATTGATTCAGCTAGGCAATACTGTACATGTGTGGGTTTTGGGCTTGGCCCTTCCAATAACTTAGACAAATGAGCTTTTATGTAGTGTCTCAAGTTTTTCCACATTAAAATTAAAGCATTGGACTAGTTAGCCAGCTAGCTCTAAAATATTAAACAGTACTTAAACACATTAAAGTTAGACTGGACATGGTGGCTCATGCCTATAATTTCAGAACTTGGGAGGCTGAGGCAGGAGGGTTGCTGTGAGTTCAAAGCCAGCTTGGACTACAGAGTGAGTTCAAGGCCAGCCTGAATTTCTTAGTGAAACCCTGTTTCAAAAAGACAAAAACAAACAAGCAAAAAAAAAACAATTTAAAGGTGTGGACAACTGATGTTACCAGACATAGAGATCCTTTTCTCCAAGGCAGAGATAATTTTTCACTTATTCCCTTCCCCTGCCCAGGAGAGAAGCAGGGTTTCACAAAATCCACTGGGCAGGAACTGGGCTTGATTTGGCCTCAATGGGGACAGTTTCCCAAAACTGAAGCTTCTCTTTCATTTTGGCCCTATATTACTAGAATATGATCCACCCTGACCCAAAGGAGAGACCTTCTGCAGCAGCTCTAGCCAGAAGTCAAATTCTCCGGCCTTCCCTGAACATAACAGAAGAACTCCAGCAGCAGCTCATCTTGGAAAAGTCTAAGATAGCCAAACTGGAAAGGTAGACTTGGATGTTGGAGTCAAGAAAGAGTCTATTGCGAACTATTCTCAACAGTAAAACTAGCTTGGCATGCCTCTATAGATTCATGTTTATGCATAATCTATGTTGTGATACATAGGCTCAGTGAGGCCCTTTGTAGCATGAGGCTGGGCAGTTTTGAGGCTAGGGAGCTTAAGAGAAAATACCAGGTAATGTAAAGGAGGAAAGAGGGAGGAAAACAAATCATGCTGGTCTAGAAACCGTGGGGTTCTAGAGTCAGCAGGTTATCTAAATAAATGATGGTGATCACCTAATGTAAGGGAAGCTTAGGTAAGATAAGTAGAGACTATTTCTGAAATCCACTGAGATAGGCATGCAAACACATTGTCTTGGTATGTGTTTAGGTGACAGATTTTTTTCTGAGCAATTCAATCTTTCATGTAGGCTGGTATACATTTATTAACCCATTCATTCATTCATTCATTCATTAAAACATGGTGAATTAATGGCATGAGGTTGGAATAGAGGTCAGGCAGTGATGTTTGTTTTGTTTGGTACCGGGAATTGAACTCACAACCTTGCACTAGTCAGGCAGGCACTGTGCTGCTCAGCTGTATTCCCCGTGTTTGGCAGTGTTCTGAAGAAAGTTTTAAGTGGTCGCTATAATACTGTGCACTGCTAGAAATACAAGAGGAAATAGAAAATGGTCCTTTCTTGAAATATACTTACAAGTCCATCTTCTCTTGATACAAAATTCATCTTAGAAAGATTAGTTTGAAAGATTAAAGTCTCCAAACGGTTTTCTTGGAAATAAACTGCACAGATTCTCAGTCTTTAGTAGGAATTATGCCCAATAAGCCACTTAATTTTTTTAGTTTACCGTGAATGGAAGACATGGAAAGCTTATTTTAAAATGGAACAAATTATCAGAATAGCAAAAATAAGAGGATGGGAAAAATTAGTTTTCTGTATCTGTGCCACAAGGTATCTCCATTCTCCCTCCATGACCACAACGTATCTGTAGCCCATAATAACAAAAGAAGCTCTTCCCCTCCAGATCATGCCTGTGCGGCTGGCCTGCCTCATCAGCCGTATCATCTTCTGTGGGTGTGTCTGATACTACCCAAGATTCATTTGTTCCAGTCATCTCTAGATGACCAGTAAGGCGATTCCCATGTCAGTCACTCCATTTATCAATAATCTAGCAAAAGCTGTGAGCACAAGGCAGGCTGAGGTCAACTTGTCCATGCATGGGGATACAACACTCGTCCTCATGAGCCAGCTGCTTCATCTTGCCATCCAAAGGCTAGCCTGACAAGATGTCAGAGAACAAGTTTTCTCAGATTCGTCAGAGGTGGAGCCCTGAGGCAACACTCTTGCTGCTTGGCTTGTGATTTCTTTATAAAGCTGAATGAACTGGTACCTCTTCACGACCTGTGATGTTTCCACGATGCCACTGCTCTTGTTAATCTTGTACAGATCACCCATGCCACCACTTTCCAAAAGGGAGAGGAACCAAGATCTCCAAGAGAAGACGATTTTCCTGGCCAGCAGCCACTTTAGCTGTTACATCATTGAGTTTAGCCACTCACCCAAGAAATTCTTCATAAGTTAAGGAGCTACTTTCTCTAAACAATGTGACATGTTTTGCTACTTTTTTTCTGGTAACCTGTTAATAACCAGCTTTGTCTCATCTGAAACTTGCTGTTCCATGATGAAATATCTTTTAGAATCCAGAGAAAGTGTTGCTTTGCATACTTTCACAGGTCCCATGGCTCAGGCCTGCGGGTGGAAGCAGGCCTTTATTTTTTGCTCCAGTTTTGAGCTTCATTGTTCCATATTAGAAACTAATTACTCATCCATATATATGCTTCTCAAGAATATAAGTACTTCGGAGAGTACAGAGTATGTAAGTCGTGAGGCAAACTCTGCATATCCAATTGACTATCACCAGTGAGTGTTAGTAGTGGGAAAGACGGCATCTTCTAATGGTCTAAAGTAGAGGTCAGCAGTTTATTTTACAAATGGCTAGATAATGTTTTATGCTGTGTGGGCCATGTGACCTCTGGCTGTAATGATTCAACTCTGTTGTTGTGTTGTAAAAACAACCATTGACTATGATTAATTCCATCTATCTAAATGAGTGGCTTTATTGCAGTAAGACTGCTTACAAAAATAGGCAGCAGCACAGATTTGATCCAAGGGCTGTGGTTTGTTGACTTCCATAGCTTATATCTATCTATCTATCTATCTATCTATCTATCTATCTATCTATCTTCTGAATAGTATATTCACTTACCCGTTTAATTTTAAAGAATATTTATGAACCAATTGATAGGAATTGGGAAATAGAATCTATCAAGTACAAAGTCATGTGCGTGCTCCTCTTTTATGACAATCACAATCACAGGAACCGAATTTTCCATTCTGTATATTCCTCAGGTTTGTTACCATAAAAGTAAAAGATAAACCTATCTAAGCTGTGATTGTAAATATTGTCTGTGGTTGAGGAACAAGTAACGTATTTTCTCCCTTCGATTGCAGGGAACTGAGAAAAATCCAGCAGGCCCAGTCCTCCCAGGGAGAACTCCACCATGGCAACCCTGAGGTCTCTGCAGGTCGAACAAAATCAAGAAGCCCAAAACACCTGGAGGGGTGAAAGAGAGTGAAGTCTTCAAGTTTTATTGGTGGGCAATCTTCCCCACAGAACTCACGTCACATCAGCCAACTTTATACCCTCCAGAAAGATATTGATCACCCAACTTTCCTCTTTCAAAATGGAAAAACTAACCAATTTAAATGCCCAAAGATTTCAAAAGTCACATTAATGTAGCATTTACAATCAAGATTACAAAGCTACTAAAGCTTCTTATTAGCAGTGGTCTAAGGTACAATAATTGTAGCCATTTTTTTCTTGATTGTTATAATTCTAATGCTACCTATCAACAATTTACATACTTCTTACATTTTCTAATGAATGACAATACATGGGTCTCTTAAAGAAAAGAACAGCCTTTGACTTGGTCTGTGGACTAAAAATGCTGTTGCTAATTTCCCAACAAAGATCCCTGAAAGAAATAAAATTTGGCTTGAGTTGAAGTAAGACCCTACAAGAAAAGTGTGTGGATTTAGACAGTGCTTCCCATGCTATATGATGCTATTCCTGAAAAACAATTTCTAGCCTCTCTGAATAACAGTTTTCTTAATATATTTTATGGATGGAGACACCTTTCCTGACATTGTATTTATTAAATGAATGGCTCTACCACTATGTGAGGTAAGGACTACAAATCGCATAGATATGCCTGAGCTGGTTATTAACATGTGAAACAAAAACACTGGAAATAGCTCAAGATGCAGTTGTTCGGTCTCAGTCAATCTGTCTTCACCGTCTTGTGGCTGTTGATTGGTTTTGACTTTCTGGATATCACTACTTTCTCTAGATTTTAGCAGAATGGGTTTTGACTTTCTGGATATCACTACTTTCTCTAGATTTTAGCAGAATGGGTTTTGACTTTCTGGATATCACTACTTTCTCTAGATTTTAGCAGAATTTGGCTTTATTTCCTGTGATTTTAAGGATATTTTTTTTATCCAAACATTTCTGTGTACATTTTAAAGCACAAGACTGTTTGTAAATAAAGGTTTTATCTTGTCTAAAGATGACAAAGCATACTTCTTTGTAACATGAAACAAAGAATAAGAAATTCATGTTGGAAAATGTTCTTGAAAATGTTTCTTGAATGAACAAGTAAAGAAAGTCTAATAGGTGGGGAATAACATGTCTTGGCAGTAAGACCCAGCTTCACAAGCCCAAAAGCTAATGATGATCAGGTTTGGTTATAAAATAATGTTGGCCATACAGGCACAATATTTGATAATTTCTATTTGCACCATCTTAATGAAGGTAACCTGTTAATGGCTTTTCTGATGCCTGATTTTCTTTTCAGTTTTAGAAGCTAATTTTTTTAAATGAACCCTTGTTATTACTATTTGTTCTGCCTTGAAATGGCAGTTCTTTTGGGCAATTCAATTCTTCCTATAGTCTCTTGCCATTTTTAGTTATTAACTTTTATTCAAAGCTTGAATCACTGTATCTCTTGCCACATCCCTGCCCTTATGTGTTTGTTCCCCATGTCCCTTGAAACCACAGTTTGTGATTTAGAAAGATAGATTAAGTGTATGCAGTGTAAGCTGGAATTCCTTGGGTATGCTTGTCTTTTTGAATATTGACAATTAGTAGAAGAATGTGTCTCTTTATCCAATGTATTCCTTACAGCCTATATTCACACCTGAATGGGCCTGGTGCTAGATACATATTGGTTTATGACCCTTTTTCTCTGCAGGGCCCCTTGGCAACAGGGAGTTAATAAAATAGCCCATAGCTGTATAGATAAGATGGAGTATGACAGGAATGGAGTTTTCTTCAGGCTCGGAACATTATCCTTTCTGTATCTACTGGACATTCACCCCTTGCCTAAGTGACTTCTGTTTTTGCACATAGGTCATGCTATAGCTCAGATAATTATTTTACATTATTGCACTGATGAAATTAAAGAAATTAAATATAAATTGGAAAGAAGTTAAATTGCAATAATTTGGAGAGTAAATATGGTGTTTATTTTTACTTATTTTTCTGAGACAGGGTCTCACTATATAGTACAGGCTAGTCATGAACTTGCTTATGTAGCCCAGGTTGGCCTTGAACTCACAGTGATCTACGTGCCTCAGCCTCCTGAGTGCTGGGATTAGAGGCATGGGGCACCACATCTGGCAATATGGTGATTTTAATTTTTTAATTTTTATTTTATGTTTTTGGTACTGGGAATCAAACTCAGGACCTTGTACTTGTCAGGAAGGCACTGTGCCACTGAGCTATATTTCCCAACCCAATATGGTGCTTTTTAGTAGATGTACCCTAAACATGATTTCCTGACACTCACCTTAAGTTGATAGATAATCTTGAAATTTAGATCCGAGCAGTGCAGCACAATAGTACTTCTCTATCTCTAACATACGGACCAGTTTAGAAAAGCCATTTGTTCAAAGCTTTAGAAAAATGAATACTGAAAGACAAATGTCTTTCAGCCTGAACAATTAAGACCTTTTAGAACTATAATTTCAACCTCAAGTTACATAGATGGTCAGGTTGATGATTTAACTTTTAAAAACAGACTGTAATAGCCTACAGTATTGTATTACATCACTTTAGAAGGAATTGCTATCATTTTCTAACAGTTATAAGGCTTTAGAAAAATTAAAAGCAAAAATGGTAGGGCATGGCAGGACATAGTATTATTAATACCTATGTAAGGCAGTACAATGTGTTTCAGGAACTCCATTGTGTAAGAGTGTAAGTGAGTGGAGATAAACATTTAAAAATATTCCAGTTAGCAAGAGCACTAGGACGTGATTAATAGTTCAGATTTTCCACTTACAAGACAAGATTGGGCCTGAGGAGGCAATGTGCTTGTTAGAAATATATTCAGCCTCTTGAAGACATTAGTGTAGGCAAAGACTTATGAACAAAACCCAGATAGCACAGAAACTATCACAAAGAATCAATAAATGGGGTCTCATCCTATTGAAAAGATTTTGCACAGCATGATAAACTACCAATAGCGTCAAGAGACAACCTGCGATGTGAGAGAAAATGTTTGCCAGCTGTACCTCAAAGGATTATTATTGAGAACATATAAAGAACTAAAAAAAATCAGTCCTCCCAGATTTAAAGACCGAATCCAAAAATGGGTATCTGAAATGAACACACCCTTCTCAAAAGAAATACAAACAGCAAATAAATATGTGAAAAAATGTTCAACATCACTGGTCATTCGAGAGAGGCAAATTCAAACAACACTGAGATTCTACCTTACCCTAGAAAGAGATCAATAACAAATGCTGGAGGGGCTACAGGGAAAAAGGAACACTTCTCTGCTGTTGGTAGGAGTGTAGACTGGTGCAACCACAGTGGAAATCAGCATGGAGATTCCTCAAAAAACTACCATTGGAGGTCCCATTCGACCCAGATATTCCCTTTCTCAGTATCTTCCCAAAAGAATTAAAAACATACCACAGCAATATATATGTACCCATGTTTATAGCAGCACAATTTGTCATAGCTTGATTTTGGAAACAACCTAAATACCCATCAAGGCATTCAGAAATGGATAAAACAGATGTATTTTTATCCAACGGAGTACTACTCAGCCATAAATAAAGGATAAACTAGAGACTTTTATAGGTACATGGATGCAACTTTGAGACCATACTCATAAGTGAAACAGACATGTGTAAATATTGTATTGTCTCACTACTGTGAGAAGTGGAAAGAAACAATATATGTATACATATATATGTATATAAAATATAGTTAAGATATACTATTGGTTTTCTCTGAGTTCATTGAAGAGAAAGATTTGTGCTGGTATTGTTCAAACAATTGCATGCAGATGTCTTGTGCTCTGGGCAAATGATTTGGGGATGACAAGGCTCAATGTCTTACCATTGTTGCCCCGATTGGCATGTTTTGAAATTTTTTCTTCTCCTTGAAATAAAATGAATTTTTAAAAAAATATATGCAGCATTCCTTTTTTCGCTATAGGCTGGGTAGTGTGAGGGACAGAAGATGTAGGGAAAAGGAAAGCCACATCCTCTTTCCCTTGCTGGCCTGGATTCTACAATCTGTGGCGCTCTATCATCTTTCTTACAAGGTCAACGATTAGGGTAAATAAGGCAAAATTTAACAGTACCAAGAAATTCAGCAATCAAGATAAAAAACGCATCAATGCACTATTTTTTGAAATATTTAGCTAAAAAGCCCAAAATGAACAAAACAGAATTTTAAAGACACAATCTAGTGAGACAAAAGGGTGGGAAGAGAAGAGAAAGTTAAAATGATTAAGATGTATATATACCAATTTCCCAAGAAGAATGTAATTATTTTGTATCATAAACATATACTGGTTAAAAATCTTAAGACACAAACAAGAACATCCAGAATTGCTTTAGAAAGTGGCAAATATGTTAGAAGCAATGGGGAGTATTTTGAGGGAGATGAATGACAATGTGTCTTTTACTGAGAGAGCTCTTTTCTAAAAGGGGCAAGAATGACGGGGTAAGTGTTAAAAGTAAGGGAGAGAATCTTATAGGGCATTAATGGCAATGTTATACTGTAATAAAACGTTTTTAATTAAAGACTAGTAAGTTGAAGTTAATTAAAATTACTGCATATAAGATTGTCACTAGGCCAAGAAAAATTGTCAGGCATGGCAAGTCTCAACTGAAATGAGATAAGCAAAAGGCAGATTTTGAAAATACTGATAGTTCCAGTAAGAGCAGGAAAGTAAAATTATACAGCAATTCAATTTTTGGTGTAAACATTAAATAATGTTTTGACACATCTACTTTAATTTTTTTCAATATTTCAACTACTTTTATGTCTTAGAAAAAATTAAAAGATAAAAATATATGGGGTACAACTTTCTGTGTGTCAGGCTCCAATGTGACTTGGTTCTATATTTGATTAAATTTTAAATATTTTGTATTTCACAGATCGCTTGCATTAATTTAGAATTTCAGACATATTACATTAAAATTATGTTAACTTGACTGCCATTTTTTTGGTACCCCTTTAAATTTCGCGACTTCAGCTCTTACTCGTTTTCTGCTTTTCTTAACGATTTAGGAGGAGTGGGCCGCGTGTTGTTCTCCAGGGGATGGAGCTATTAATTCTGTAGTTGTTGCTTGCCTTGTCCTCCCTTGGCCCCAGTTGAGAACCTCATAAATAATTTCATCTCTAGCGAATTTGATATCAGTCAAACTCACCACTTGGTGGCGTTGATCTATCCACTTCCGCCTGGACAGACGCTCCCGGAACTCGTATATCAAGAGGACGTGTTTCCTGCCGTGCGAGCCGGCAGCATTTCTACAACGCACACCACCGCCAGTTTCCTGTTTCCTGTCGTGAGTCTGGAGTTCTCCGTGCACCGGAAGCGATCTCTCGGCAGAAGGTGATGCTGCCTGACGCGTCCGGTGAAGGAGGGAAGAAAGCACCGCGCGAGTGGTGTGTTGGGTCTGGTTTCCTCCGGCTCTTCTACATTATCGGGTGGGAGGAAAGGCGCCTGCCCATCCCCTCGGCGAGGCGGGGTAGCCGAGATCTCTGCGCTGCTCTGTCGGTAGTAACACATTGCAGATTTAAGCTCCTGGACTCTAATATTTATTGAGCCCTTATGTGTTTTAGGAACTGTTTTAAACAGAGTTGGGCTAGAACCGAATCAAATTCAGTGATTAGGTTCAATGTTGACTTTATGGGAAATTTTGATTCGGTTTGTATAGCAGTGAATAAATCTGACAGACTATCTCCCTTGTAGAAGCTTGCATTTCAATAAAATATGACAATTAATGGAAAGTGAGATTAACTCAGGATTGCATTTGTTTTTTTGAGAAAGTAGCATCAGAAAGACAGATCTGAGGTGTTTTGGGAGAGAGCATCCAATTTAGATGTACAAAAGGTGTTTTGTTGTCGAAATTTGGTACTATGTAAAAACTGAATTTATGAATTTAGGACTAATGAATTTGTGCTCTTGCTATAAGATGTATTTAACTTATCTTTCCTTTTTTTCTTTAGAGTCCAAAGATTAGATTGTAAAAAAAGAAAATAGGAGCCATGCTTTTTCGAAGACCTGTGTTACAGGTAGTTACTTTGCTATAAGTACTGAGCTGTGGTATCAACCCTAGGGAGTAGGTTTCTTTTGGCCTTGACTGCAGGGGACAACAGATTTCTAGCCTACTTATCACTCTGGGTACTCATTAAATAGAGAGGGTTGGAAGTGGATTTTGACATGCCAAGAATGTTTGCTGTACAAATTTTTGAATTTATTCATCTGTATAATAGGAATCGTTAATTTTTACACTACTGTTACTGTTACTTGGGTTTAAATCTGAGAGCCAGGTGTGGTGGTGTATGCCTATAATCCCAGCATTTGGAAGGCTGAGGCAGGAGGAGCAATGTGAGTTCAAGGGCAGCCTGGCTACATAGTCAACTCAAGGCCAGCCAGCCCTACATAGTGAGCCCATTTCACCAAAAAACAAAACAGAAAACTCCCTCCCCCCCAAACCCAGATTCAGCATTTTTTTAAGGCATGTGATTCTTTTTTTTTTTCTTTTTAACTTTTTATCTCCTCTGTTACTAATTGCACCCCTCTCCTATCTTGCCATACTGAGGAAAGCAGGTCAGGTCTCAGCAGGACCACAAGTTAAATGCCCAAATTGATTCTGGCTCCTCATTATCCCACCAGTCTGGCCAGCCTTGCCAGTTTAGGTTATCATTTTTTCTTACTACATTTAGGTACCAAATACTGTAGATTCTCCTTTATAGCATCTTTTTATGACTGCCTATCCTCCTATTAAGACTAACGAAGACTTAGTTCTCCCATGAAACCCATTGTCATCGCAACCTGCTTATCAGATTTATATTCTTAGATCCCCTCCTTAACCACATTTATTTTTAAATCTGCTTTTTAAAATGTATTGAAATATGAAATGTGGAAAAGTTACTACTTTCTTGATAATAGTACAATACCACAATATATCTAAAACCAACTATAAAAATCTAAAAGTTTAGTTCTAAAAGTCATCCAACTTAAACAATCCTATTTGCCTTTCTAGTATGTTTTGATTTTTGTGTGTTCCTAAAATGAGACACATTGTAATTCCTTTTTTTTTTTTTTTTTTTTGTCTTTTTGGGAAAGGGTCTTGCCATGCAGTTCAGGCCAACCTTGACTTCACTTTGTAACCCAGGCTGGTCTCGAATGTATAAATGATCCTCCTGCCTCAGCCTGCCCAGTGCTGGGATTACAGGCATGTGCCACCACACCTAATTTTGACATTGTAATTCTTTCAGATTTAATTACTTTTGGATCATCTGACCACTTAAATTAGTGTATTTCTATACACATAGCATAGATACTAGTTAGCAGTTTCATTCTGTAAGTTCCAGTTTTATTTTTGATATACCCTTTATCTAATGCTTTATGATCAGATTATAAGAATGAGTGTTCATCAGCTGGATTTTCTTTTCTTTTTTTTTGAAAACAAGGCCTTGCTATGTACTCCAACCTGGCCTTAAACTCACTCTGTAGCCTGGGCTGATCTTCCTGCCTCAGCCTCTTGAGTGCTAGGGTTACAGGCTTCTGCCATTATGCCTGGCAATTTTAATGGATTTTCTGCTTTTCATATTAACAGTACTGCCTTTTGAGAATTGTTTTTCTGATAGAATGTCTAGCTCTTTGAGTTTTGAGTCTTGTGATGTGTACTCTTACCTCTGTGATAGCCCTTGCCCAGAAAGTCTTTTTAGGAAGCAGCAGAGGGTAGTGGGGAAAGCAATAACCACCATGTCAGACAGCCCTGGCTTCCAGTCTTGACTTTACTACTTATTCTTCCAGTATCTTGGGCAAGTTACTTACTTTGTCTCCAGTTTTTTTCTGCTCTAAAGTGGAGAATAACTTTACATTACTTACACATTTGATTTTAGGATAAATGATACTAGATAAAACAGCTGTTATTCACTAATATAGCTGTTATACACATTAAATGCTGTTCTTATATGAGAGCATGTAAGAACCGCCCTTTTCCAGTGATTGTGTGACTTGGATGCCATTTCTTTGCACTTAATCAAATTCATAATATTATTTCTCTTTGATCCATTTAAAGCAAGAATTTCCCATTAGATGTTTATAGAACTTTGGGCCAAGCTTACTGTAGAAGCCTTTTCATTTTTGCAGTAGCCTTGTCAAGCAGACGTTACTTATTATCATTTTGGCTCATTTTTAACTGAAGCATTTTAGGCTAATCAGAAATATCTCATGCTCTTTTAGAATTATGGCTTTGTTTTTAATACTTGAGAGCAACTCTTAGGTTGGCTTTACAGTCAGTTGTGCTCTGAATTGTGGAAGTCACACCATTTTGATTTTGCCTTTTACATGCAAACACAGAAGTACCATAATCAGAAATACTACCACAAAGAAGCAGGAGAAGACTGTAAATTAACTCTTGGGCATGCTCTGCACTACTTTCTTTGTACCCTTAGGTTTTGTGGTCAGCTGTTTTGAAAGTGTTTGCCTGGTCCTTCTTCTACTATGTGTTGGGAGAACATTGGAAGATCTTTGTTCTCTTTGGATCTCATGGGAACTGCTGACTGAGTGGCGAATGATAGAAGCATGTCTTCTGTTTGCATTTGCCTTTCCTAAAAAACTAAAACCTTTCACCTATTTGTTCTCCTTTAGGTGATTCGTCAGTTTGTAAGATATGAGTCTGAAGTAGCCAGCAGTTTGGTTCTTGAAAGATGTAAGTAGCTAATTTCTGAATTTACAGTTTTGTTCTGAGAGTGTTGTAGAGAGATGTGCTGAGTTTAACCATGTTAATGATCATGTCTTTGACTCATACTTGTATCTTTGATCTTGGCCATGCCCATCAAGCTGTGGCAATCCATTATAAATTATTCCTTCTTTCTGCCAGCCAGCCAGATACTACTTATTCTTTTCCTCGTTGTCTTGCTGGAAGAATGTCCTTGAATCATACTTGGTTATCTGAGTCTTCCAAAATTATGTTATATTGTGAAAGATACCATTTCACAAAAACATTCCATTTTGAGACAAGTAGTTTTAGACCTCCATTTCTTTTTAGCTCCACAGTTTTTTAAACAAAGATATTTTAAAGACAAACTTAAAAGCTAGATGTAGTGGCACATACCTAATCCTAACACTCAGGAGGCTAAGGCAAGAGGATTACTGGGAGTTCAAAGCCATCTTGGGCTACATAATTCAAAGCTAGTCTGAACTGCACAGTGAGCCCTGTCTCTGTAGCACTACTTTCTCTGGCTTTTCTTCTTTCTTTTTGTTTTTTTTTCTTTCTTTCCTTTTTTTTAAATATAAGGTCTTGCTGTATAGCCCAGACTCCTCAAACTCATGGCAGTCCTCCTTGCCTCAGCCTCTCAGGTGCTAGGATTACAGGTGTGCATCACCATACCCAACTTTTTTTCTTTCTTGCCAACACCTCCCTCAACCTTTGTTTGTCCCTTTATTTGCTGATCTTCTAGAACTTTGGTTTTGCTCAGTGCAGGAAATTGGTGTTGTGAATGTTGCTATATCTTCTCTGGACATTTTTCTCAGACGTATGGATTTCTTTAATAGTCATCTCTGCTTGCTGTAACAAATTACCATACACTGTGTGGCTTAAACATTAGACATTTACTTACAGTTCTGGAGGCTGGAAATCCAAGGTCAAGGTGCCAGTGTGGTTGGACTCTTGCTAATGATCTGGTTTGCAGAAGGTTGCCTTTTTACTCAGTCTTTCTTTACATGGCAGAAAGAGGGAGAACTCTGGTCTCCCCCTTTATTTATAAGGATACATTCCCATGTTGTAGGTCCTACTTTGTGACCTCAAACTAGGTACCCACTGAGGCCCAATACTGTCCTATTGTGCTTAGGGCTTCAAGATAGGAATTTGGAGGGAAATAAAGATTCAGTCCATAAGTGTCATTTTGTCCCCACATTACATTCCAGCACTGAATCGCGTGCAGTTGCTTGGGCGAGTGGGTCAGGACCCTGTTATGAGACAGGTGGAAGGAAAAAATCCGGTCACCATATTTTCTCTAGCAACAAATGAGATGTGGCGATCAGGGGATAATGAAGCATACCAAATGGGTGAGTATGAAAGACTGGGGTTTGAATTTACTAGCAGTATATAGGCATTATTTTTTGCCAGTTATCTGACTAGAGATAGGCTACTTTTAGACAAGGTCTGTATTTTTTTTCTGTTCTCTTTTAGAAATTGTGACTTGGGTTTTTTAAAATATATTTTTTATTAGTGTATATTATTTCTACAAAATACTAGATTTCAATATAGTGTTTTGTTACATGCATGTAACATTTTGATCATATCTGTTCCCTCATTGTCCTCCCTTACATCCCCTCGCCCCTTTCGAGTTTGGTTTTCTGAGCATGTTGTCCTTTCATGTTTATTTCCTTTGGAGCGTTTGTATTTGTTCCCCTCCTCCCCCTATAAGTACATATTTGCAGTACATAATGATTACATTCATGGTGGAGAATTGATATATGTACACAACATATCTTAATGCTTTTTTAAAAAATTGCATTCACCTCTTATCTAGGGTATCTGTAACTGTGTTTTCTATTTTTGTGATTTAGGTGATGTCAGTCAAAAGACGACATGGCATCGGATATCAGTGTTCCGGCCAGGTCTAAGAGATGTAGCGTATCAGTTTGTGAAAAAGGGGTAAGTATAAGAAGGAAAGATCTTTTGAATTGAACAGTTTGAAGACCTGATAGCTAGTGCCCTCATGGCAAAGAGAGTGGCCTCATTATAAGGACTAACTTATCCCTTACTTTTATATAAATGGTACTTATGAATTCCTTAATAGCATGTTTGGAATGTCCATGTGTGTATGTTTGTGTGACTAATTCAAAAGTGTAAAAAGCATGATTTTAGCTTTCTAAGAATTTACAGTTTAGGGCAAACAAGATATATGCATAAATAGAAGTAGATGAGACAAGAACAAAGGCAGTCTTTCAAATGCCCTCACAGTACCTGCTCTTTAAGCAGCAGCACATATGCTTTTAGGAGGTCCCCCTAGAGGTGACACGTTGTCTCTTGGCATCATCTAACACCCTTGGAGGATCTGGAGGGTCTAAATGGTGATATACCAAGTTATGATGACGTTGTTCTCCCAATTACTTTATTTGGGAATTTTCTGTAGAGTTCCCTATTGCAGTGTTTGGCTGGACTATTTATTAATCTCTCAGAAAGACAGAAGACTGTATTTAACAACAGTTGTGTTAATGTATGTTTAATACTGTACTTGTTTTGTAGAAATAAAATATTTCATGAGTGGGCATATTGGTGTCTGCCTGTAATCCCAATACTTGGGAGGCTGAGGCAAGAGGATCACTATGAATTCAAGGCCAGCCTGCACTACGTAATGAGACTATATCTCAAAAACAAACAAAATCATGAAAAATAATTTAAGCAGTAATTAAAATTTCTGTTGTTTTAACATCTGCATACCTTTTCTTCATATATTTCTACTACCTTTCATGTACAAATGTGTGAATTTTTTTTTATATACATGTGTAAACCCATATATAATATTTAAAGGAAAACTTCAGGGTCTAGTTTGACCTACTGATTGGTAAGTCTGTCTTTGTGTCTTTGGTGCCCCATCCTTTCACTAGTGTGCCTTCTTGTCTGTATTGTATTTTTGTAGTAGTGGTGGATTCTGAAAACTGGTGCCAGTGGGGATCATTTTTCTGCCCTTCATTACCATAGTTATGATCATATCCTAGTTCAACCTTTTATATAGGGTAGAAATAGTCATAAACTAGGATGTGCTAAGTTGAAAACCTTGGTTTTGAATTTTAATGATCTAAGTCTTGACAATAAAGTCATGAACTTCACATAGAAGGGAATTGATAAATAAGTTAAAATCAGTATATCTATTAGGGAATCCAAAGTCAAAGGTTAAGTAAAATGATACATTGAAAATCATTCCTAGAGATTTAAAGGATATTACTATGTAAATTGCTCTTTTATTCTTCATAGTCTTAAGGTTACTTTTTAGCTTTTAAACTTCCATAAGGAAACTAGTTGAAAGGTGAAAACATTGACCATTTTACCTGTGTGTATCCAAGTCTGCTTTTACATTTTTATTTCAGTACTGTTAATTCTGAACTTTGAAAAGCAGTAGCAAATATGAAATTATGTGTAATTAGGTATTTTATCCTTGGTGTGTATTCTTTACCACCACTGAATTGACTCACTCTTGTAATGCATTTTAGGATCTCCAGAATAAAACGTTTTATTTATATCAGGTCTCGAGTTTTCGTGGAAGGAAAAGTAGACTATGGTGAATACATGGATAAAAATAATGTAAGACGACAAGCAACAACAATCATAGCTGGTAAGAAGCTTATAATAGCTATTCTTTTTTTCCTTCTTTAAAAGCTAGACTGTGTCACAAATAACTAACTGGGGCTTTGATACCAGTGCTTGTGAAACTATGGAATTCAGAAGAATTTTACAACTTAGCTTTTTCTATTTGCTAAGTTTCTACATTTATCTCTTTGTTGAAAAAATAATCTCAAAAAAAAAAAAAGAAAAAAGAAAAAATTGTCTCTCCATTCACAGTTTAAGTTCACAGCGAACTTTGGAGTAGAGTATAAAATTGAATTGTCCATACTAGTACTTACTGTTGAGTGTTAGAAGAATTTAATCTTAGGGTCTTTATAAAGACTGTTGCCTGCTGGGCATGGTGGTGCATGCTTGTAATCCCAGCACCTGGGAGGCTGAGGCAGGAGGATGGCTGTGAGTTCAAGGGCAGCATGAAATACATAGTGAGACCCAGTCTCAAAAACCAAAAATAAATAAAGACCATGGCCTAAATGGGGAGAACTGTGTGCCAAAGCAGCCACACTACTGTGGCAATAGAAATTTGTGGAGATTTATTTAGAACCTCTTTGGAAGTTCATATGCTGAAATGTCTATACAAATATGAAAAAATTTTATTCTTAAAACAGAAAAAAGACATAGAAAAGAGGAACGTATAAAATTTGAAGGAGATTAAGAAAATATCCCTATAGCAGAGTTTTCAAACTTCAGGAAAAGAATTTTGAAAGCAGTATAGCCCTTTGACCTCTGTACATTGGCTTTAAGAAGAGTTTTTTAATGTGAAATTATTATGCTATGTTTGGAATATTGAACTGTAAATACTCTAGCAATTTGATACCCACCATCTTATTAAAAATACATGCATAAGTGCTTTAGCACTTGAAATGTTTGTATTATTCCCTTTTTGGAACTTTTACTATTTTTATTTCTTCTCAGAAGTATATTTTAGGCCAGGCATGGTGGCACATGCCTGTAATCCCAGCACTCAGGTGGCCGAGGCTGGAGAATTGCTACAAGTTTGAGGTTAGGCTGGTCTACAAAGTGAGTTCAAGGACAGCCTGAACTGCATAGTGAAACTTAAAAAGACAAAGATAAAAAAAGTGTATCTTAACCTATATGTAGTTAAGAAGCATTTTTTTATTTTTGGTTGTAGCAAAAATATAATCATTCCTTTATATCACTAGAGGATTAGTTTTAGGATCCCCTACAGATACCAAAAACCTGCAGATGCTCAAACCTGTTTTATAGAGAATGTATAGTATTTCCATATAACCTACACATATGTTCCCATATGCTTTAAGTCATCTCTAGGTGATACCTAGTAATGTAAAGTAATAATAATAGCAATGGAAAGTCTATGCAGTTGTTTATTGTATTGTTTAGTGAATGATGGCAAGGGAAAGTCTCCATGCACAGTGCAGATGGCAGTTGTTTTCAAATGTTTTTGATACATAATTTGTAGATGTGTAACCTATTCAATATTGAGGACTGACTGTACATAGAAGAAATTTAAAAATACTTTTTAAAAATTCTGGAACAGGCTTTAAACGATATGTTTATGAATTATCATTACAGTTGCTTTTAGTACCTAAGTGAGACCATTTTCAATATATTAACATAAAACTAAAATTTTATTGGAAATACATCTTTTAATGAGATAGATCAGTGATGGCAAACCTTTAGAGCTTTCGATGATGTAAACAGCCTGCTACAGTACAGGTGCCTTAGGTTTGCCACCAGTTAGATAGTGCCTTACTTCTTGGATAAATTGCTAAAATTAGGTAAGCCTTAATTTTGTTATTTTGTTTGTTTTTATTGATATAAAATCAAGAAACCTTATTTTTAGAAAAAACTGAGTAGAAATGAATAGCTGAGCATGCCTAGAATCCCAGCACTGAGGCAGGAGGATCACTGGTTTTCAGTCTCAGGTACATAATGAGTTCAGGCCAACCTGGACTACATAGCAAAAATTGTCTCCAAAAAAACCTGTCTTACACTAGAATCAGTGTTTGTGTACTACTGAGATTTGCTCAAATTATTATTGTTATTTTATTGTGGAAAATGTCAAACATACATAAAATGTAGACGGGTTAGAAAATGAGCCTCCATCATTCACATTCATCAGTTTTCAACCAATGGACCTGTGTTGTTGTTCTTTTTTTTTTAGTTTTTGAGACCGGATCTTGCTATATAGTGCTGGGATTTTTTTGAAGTAAATCTCAGATGTTGTTTGGTTTCAGTAGGTGTCTCTGAGAGATGAGGTATCTTTACAAAAAGTTCAGTATAATGCTATTATCACACCTGTATTAAGGTATTACTGTTGCCTGACAAACTTAGGACCTTGCCAGATCAGTTCCCAGTAACCCCCTCCCCCCCAAAAAAAGATAATTAGATTTCCTTGATTATTTCACAAACATGTATACATGATATCATATGCATCTTAGGTCTCATAATTGACATTTTCCTTTTGTATTCGTCTTACTGTTTGTTCCAGAGTTCGTATCTTAATTAAGCCAGTGTGCATTTTAATAAGTTATAATTTTTGTAAATAATAATCATGTCTTCTAATGGTTTTGTGTATTGATCTTAAAAACTAATATAGGTGTTTTCCTGTCCTTTTTTTTTCCACTATAAATGCAATATTTTTTTTTGCTGTAAAACAAATTTAGGATTGTTCAGATCATTGGATTGTTATGAACTAAACCAAATAAAAATATTTCAGTTTGCCTACCATTTGGTTGTTTTCTTTTCACCAGTTATCATTGGCATGGTCTGTTAACTATCTTCAGTGATATCTGAATTGAAGAAAATGGAGTTGAATTTGCTATTTTACAGACAAAATTTTTTCCCTCTATAGTTTATTCCTGAATTTAATACTTATCACCAGTGGGTGGCACTCTTGATTTTACATAACAATGTCAATTCTTATAATCTCTTCTCAAGTGTTTTTGAAATGCTAATTATGAAGTGATGATCAGAAATTCAGTCCTATAATAATATCTTTGTGGATAATTTTATGCTGAAAAGCATTTAAAGTTTGTGGAGTTTCATAGGAAATACTACTTTATCTCTTTTCCTTTGCCTGTCTTCAGCTAACTTCCTCTAAAATAGCATTTGTGGAGTAGTAGCTGATGTTTTTAAGTACAAATTATTACTTTAATATTTGCTAGCAAAACTTTTTGCCAAAATGGGTACCTAAAAGTCATTTTGTTTTAAAATTTAAAATAAAATTTCTTAAATTTACATAAAACATAAGTTGTCAGGCATGGTGATGCACTCCTGTAATTCCAGCACTTTTTAGGGAGAGGCAGGAGAATCGCTTGGATTCAAGGCCAGTCTGAATTACATAGCAAGCCTCTCTCAAAAACCAAAATAATAATAATAATAATCTGCAGTTACTAACAAGGCCATGTGTATATCTGCATCCTAGTTTCTATAACTGTAACCTGTGGAATAGTCCTTCTGTAGAAGTGCATGTGCCCTGGTTTCACGACATGTCTTGAGCATTGCATGCATCCCAATTTGTGACCAGCTGTTTAGGAGGAAGTTATTTCTAGGAAGATTTTATCTTAAGTCTCTTCAGGAAAGACAAGAAATGCCTCACTTCTTCTAACAAGATCTGCATTGGTGGACAAACAGTGAGAGCCCTCAGCTCCATGTATGCCTATTGTATGTGCTTCTCATGAACATAGCAGAGGTTATTTAATACTTTAAAAACTTGGAACAGGACTAAATATGTATTATTAGAAGGGAATTAATAAGTGACATGAAGTTCAGAAATTAATATTTATACTTTGATTTCTTTCCAGACAACATTATCTTTTTGAGTGACCAAACAAAAGAAAAGGAATGAATGGACGATTCTTTGGCCACTGTTTGGTACAGTCTCATTTCTAAATCATGTATAGTCTTTATAGTTTCAAGGACAAGAATTAAAATGCTTTATAAAGTGATAAATGTTTTCTGTCATTCCCATTCCTCTTTATGTGGCATATGCCTTCATAGGTCCTGTCAATTACGGCATTTACTACTTGTACTCTTTTTGGAGTGGTTTCTTTGTATAGATACACAAAATAATGAACTTTCAGGTTTGTTCATCTGTCATATAGCAAAGAGGAATGTTCTGTAGAAGGCCCTTTGTTTTTTTGTGTACACTTATTTCAGTGTTGATTCAGCCATTCAGTATTTATTGACCATTTCTATATGTCAGATATTTATCCTATAGTTGTAAACATTGATTTCTTATGTTTGCTCTGTAGATTTGAAGGTATGGAGTGATTTCTTTGTGTACCTGGACATTAACTAGGATATGGTACAGAAGAAACATTCAGTAACATTGACAGATGAATGATTCCCATAGGATTTTTTTTTTAAATGAACCGGGAATCGAACTCAGGACCTTGTGCTTGTGAGGCAGGCGCTGTGCTGCTGAACTATATCCTTGGCCCCTGTGTAGGATGTTGAGCTTTAGTCCAAATTGAAGCAGGCTGGTGAATGGTGATTAGTCTTTAACTTAAACTGCTTTGGAACTAACCTATGTTGTTCACATCTTCAGTTTTTAGACAGTTTCCCTAGAGCATTTATGAGACATAATTTATAGCAGTGAAGACCTGAGATACAACTAGAGATAAAAGAGTTTGTAGATGCTCTGTTTCTATTATTGTGTGTCTTTCTAAGCACCCCTTCACTGTCTTTTCAGGTTTCTTTCAGAACTCTCAGTGGGTAGGAAGACCCAACCCCAACTTTTTTTTTTCAGTGCTGAGGATAGACCCAGGGTCTTGGGCATACTAGGCAAACATTTCACCACTAGGCTACATCCCAACCCAAAGGTTCTCAACACCTTTGATATTACTTCCTACAACCTCAGGTATTGCATTTTCATTTTATTTTTCCCTAGAGTACTGATAATGACTAATAAAGATCACATAAAATCAGCTTAGTTTTCAGTGCATTTTATTTGTAAAGTTTGTATTGGTCTTTCTCAGGTCTGCCTACATTTTTTCAGAAGTCAGCTGGTGTTGACTGAGTTGCTTTATTCAAATGTTAGAAATCTCTCATTATGTCCCACTCTAGATAGCTTAGTCCATCCTGTGGATGTATTCCCAGGCTATGTGTTCTGTCTTCTTCGTCTAAGAATGTGGTGCTAACTTAATTTAGGTCATGTTGGACTTATTTCCTGCACACTTGAACAGATTTTCCATGCTTACAGTGCAGTTTGGTTGAGGAAAGATGGTTTTCCTTAGCTTTATACTCTCCTTAATCAGGAACGTAGAAATTATCCTTGTTTTTCTGCAGTGAGAACCACTAGTCAGCAAGCATAGTAACTGCATTTTAGATTCTCACATTGAATCTATTTCATGAGATAGTTTCATTCATCAAGCAAAATTGTAAAGTAAATAAAACTTGTCTTTTCAGCAGCCCATTTGTTTTCCCTCAGCAAAACAGCTTTTATATTCTTAAATTTTGTGAGAAATTATACAGATTGGCATTCCTCTCCTAGCAGGATGATGAATCAGGGTGTGCTCCGGGAAAATCTAAGAGCTTAATTACCTGCCTGAAGAAGTGTCTTGAGTCTATGTGCAGGAGCAGAATAGTGTGTCCTCCAAGACTGTTGCTGTGAGCCAAGTGAGGACTCTTCTCTAAACTGCCACAGGAATTGTCTCTCATCTTACCCCTGACTGGGTATGAGGCTGAGGCAGTAGCACTTCCTGAGTCAGGTTCTGTTGTCTACTTGTGTGCTGATTCTGATAGACCCTTTGACCCCAAACCACTCAGATTTGCTGGAGCAAAATCTCTGCTCTCCCCACCCTGGTAGCCCTTTTGCTTTCTGCTGCACCCAGAATATTCCAGGCATGTATTTGTGCAATATGATCGTAATTGACTATAGGGGTCTTGTAGAGTAAGTTTTGGGTCCTGCCTTTCCCTAGATGTGATGGTGTGAGACATCAGCAGACAACTGCTCTGTGACTTTGAATTGGGGATTATATGTTTAAGGAAAAGATGAGTGCTAACACAAAAGTGGGAGAAAAGTATGAAATGACATGTATGGTGTTACCCCTTTTTTGAAACAGAAATTATAATTTAAATATTCTTTAAAAAGTCTGGAAGGAGAAACACAAAATGTGATTATCACTGGATAGAGTATTGTATATATTTTTTTACACCTTTATATGTTCTCTTTTGTTTGTTTATAGCATGAGTGTGTATTAATTTTATAATTTAAAAACCTTAGTTTTGGGGAAAAGTCTTTTCCATTATTTTGAAAACAGGAAGACTCAAGTTACCTGCAGTCAGTACTGCTTCATGACTAGAACAAGAACATTTTTCATGTTTTTTCTGTCTATCTGGATTTTAGCATTTACACTTACAGTATCTCTACATTTTAATAACGTCTGCACAACCAAGGACTGACAGACTCATCTGTGTGATATCTGTTGTTCACTGCTAGTACAATCCTCAGGTAATCTACTTCTCAGAAATCACTATGTAATTAATTCGGAGACATTCCAAAACACTAGACACATTTTTCTGGGCTTGTCTGTGAATAGATGTATTTGTTTTGGGGGACTTACAGCTCATTTAGGGAAAACTGATGGAAGTTTCCCTTTGTATGCAAGAGAGATCACCCAATTCTTGAAGACAGTGTTACCTTCTATTCAAATTGCACTTTTGTCCCTATCTTGCTGAACCTAGCACAGTAACATTATAGGACTTTACAGGATGTCTGTCATCCACTTGCATCGGACTGAAACACTGACATGAAAATGAGGGCAGGATCATTTTACTTATTTTCTTTTAGGATTTGTATTATATACTGTGAAATTTGGTGGAAGTAGCAGCAAGAAAAATCAAGGAAAATGATAGGTGTGGTGGCACATCCGTGTAATTCCTGCACTCAGGAGGCTGAGGTAGGAGGATCAATGAGAGTTCTAGACCAACTTGGGCTACAAAGTGAGCCCAAAGATAGCTTGAACTCCATAGCAAAAAAGAAAAAACAGAACACCAAAAACCAAAACAAGAGCAAGAAAATGAGCAGTAACTCTCAAGGTTAATGAGCAAATGATAACATTAATGGCTGACATCTCTCACATGCTTACTATGTGTCAGGCACTAAGCTAAGTACTTTTTCTTTTAATCATCATCGTACTGAGCTATTATCCTAAGAAGAAAGTACTGATATCCTTACTTTACATGTGAGATTCAAAAACTAAGAGAGATTTTTAAGTAACTTCTCAAAGTTAATAGAACTTTTAAGATACCCATGTGGAGCTTGAGGCTCAGTTTATGAGATGTTCATTTGCCTTTCTGCTCACTGCATTTGTGTCATACCCAACTGGGATTAGTATTCCCATTCTCTATTGCTGACCTAAAGAGACAGTTGAAGTTGAATAAATAATAGGTTTTGGTTGGGCAAAGAATTAGGAGTAAGGACAAACACCTCTCTACATATTATTCTTTCTGATTCTTAGTTTGATGGTCTTACAGAAAATCAAGTCACAGATTAATTTCTCTACTAGGTTATCTTAACATACTCCTGTTGTTTTCCTTGTGTCTTTTGCTGATTAGAGTAACTTCCGAGTGTGTGCTCCTTTTATTCTTAACTCACTGAGAGTTGAAATTGTCGAGAATATTGTTCAGGAATTTTTCGGTGTCACTTTTGAGAGATTGAGAAACTTGATAAGCATTGAAAACATTGAATCCCTTTCTTATTCTCTTGATTTGTTTTTGTGCCAGTTGCATAATCCCACATACTAAGGTAGTTTGTAGCTTTTCAGGTTGTCCGTGTCATGTAGCCATGAAAATGAGGCATCTTTGCATCTTTGTCTCCTTACTCTTCATCCACTTGCTCTCTGCTCTTTGTAGCATCTCTGAGCTAATTTTTTTTTTTTGCAACATATGTATTCATCTTGATGTTTATTTACTTTTTCTGCCCTACCTATTGTTTGAAAAACAGGTAGTCTGTGATAGTAATAGTTCAGAGTTAAGGCCATCCACTCAAATAGCTTGAATTTAAATCTGTGCTTCTCTACTCACTGGCTGAGTGATGCCTGGTGAGTTGCATTACTTTCTCTGCCTTAGAAGAGGCCCCAAAGATGTCAAAGCTTCAGAAAGTATTTTTAAAAAGCATTAACATACTACCCAGTACCTATTTTTAGAGCTGGTATTTTCTTAGAGGTGGCATTGTACACAGCCAGATACTATGTTCCGCCCTTTGCAGTTAGGGATTGCCAAGAAGCTGCATGTGGAAGTCCTTCGCAGGAGCTCCGGGAGAATTCTTACGTGAACTAACTCTGTTTGGAGACTCGTGCTTTGTGTTTCTTCAGACCCTCATCCCCCTTTTGTTGTCTGAAATGTGGACATGATGCCTGCATCTCCAGCAGACATCCTCAGCATGGAGCAGCCTTCAGATGGAAGATGGAAGAAGCTGGGATCTGTGACCACCTGGGACCACCGGACTAGTCCTGACAGTCTGCCTCTGGACTTTTTTGGAACACACAAATAAACTTCTGTTTAATCCACTTACTTGTGTGCAGTGAAGCCTAAGCCTTATAATTCACATATTCTTAGCTTTTCTTCCATACACATGATCAAATCTTTATTCTTGTCCTTTTTGTTTCGTAACCTTCCACTACAAGCATAAGTAAAATCTTGCCTCTTTTCCCATAGTCTTTTAGTATTTTAGTCTATGTCTCATTACAAATTTGACATAGACTAAAAGAGACCTGGGGGGATAAAAAGCACACAGAGCATTAATTATTAGCCTGAAAAGAAGAAGTATAAACTTATTTTCCATTAAATACTGTTTAATTTTTCTTAAAATCCTCAGTGAAGACCCTTACCCCACTTCCCTATTAAATAAAGGAGCACTTAGGAGCAAAAGTACTGTCTTTATACCCCCTGGCAGTTAGCCAACTCTAGAGCATTTGGGTGAAGATGCCTCCCACTGGTAATAAGTGATATCTTAAGTACAAAATAGCTGTTATTGTATCATTAGGTATATTAGTCTGCTCAGGAAGTCATAACAAAATAGTGTACCTGGTGGAGCAGGTGGCTCAAACAACAGACATTTGCTTTAATGGGAGACCACAAGCCAGCATGGCAGCATGGTCAGTTCCTTGTGAAGCCTCTTGCTGGCTTGTAAGAGCCGCCATCTTGGCTGTGTGCTCATGTGACTTTTTTGTTTTGTTTTTTGCGACTATAAGGAGTAAGTACCCATTCTTTAGACCTCAGTTAACTTCAGTTATTTACAGGCTCTACCTTCAAACATAGTAGTAGTTAGAACTTCAACAAGAAGAATTTGTGGGTTGAGGACCTAATGTTCTTTATAACACTGGGCTCATGGGAAGAAAGGAAAAATCAAGAGACAGTGTTCAAATGAAAAAGGAACTAAAATTAGAGCAACAAGGCAACACAGGAATAGTTATCTAATGACTGACACTTAACTCGGCACTGTGGTTTAGAAATAACAGATTATATGCCTCAAACAGTTTTTCAAAATTTCCTTTAAAATAGACTGTCCTGTTGGCATTTCTCTTTAATAACCTACTTGTACTGAGGCTCTACTTAGTACTACTGAAAAAGAAAAAAATATTGGCAAAAATGTGATACACATACTATGATTACATTGGAAATATGTAGAGTCAGTAAGAGTTTTTGAAAATAAGATTAATATTACATTGTAAACAACAGCAAGAAGTCTAATTTTAAAGCAGTGTAGTATGAGCATCAGACGATAGGCATCTCCAGTGCGTGGGCTCTATGGAGAACATCTTTAGACTTTATTGAAGCATATAGAAAAATACATTTGTAAACCATCTTTGTTGGGAATATCTGTGTTATAAAGTTGTCAGCTGTCCTCAAATTGATGTTGCAGATAAAAAGCATTTTAAGTTAGTTTCCATAATCTGGGGAACTTAACAAATTGACTCTAAAGATGTATTGATAAATGAAGTTCCAGGAACAATGAGCTCCACAAAATGAAATTGAAAACTTACTCTGCCAGTTGGCAAGCATTTTCCCCTTTTTATATAAAGCTATATAATAAGTATACTATTAATGCAGAGATAGAACAGTGGTATAGAGTAATCCATAGTCAGACTATGCCTATATGGAAATAATGACTCAGAGTGGCATTATGGATTACTGGGTAAAATATAAATTAGTAACCAAATGATACTAGGAAAATTTGTCATCCATACAGAATAAAATGAAATAGAATCTCACACCTTATGCAAAAATAAACTCTTGGCTCTTCAAAGATGTATTTGCAAAAGGCAAAACTTAAATGTGAGACTGTAAAGGATAACACTTCTGGGGGTGGAGATGAAATTTTTAACTGCAAAAAATTTAACTGTGAAAAGCAACATTTGTTTATCAAAAGTCACCATAAAGCAAAAGTCACAAATTAAGGTATTTGCAATAATGTAACAAATATAGTTATCTAGACTATATAAGGGCCTACAAAACAAAAAGAAAAAGCTTGGTAGAAAAATGTTCAGAAACATTCACAGAGAAGGACATGTAAGTAGCACAGTAATATATGAAAAAGAGATTGACCTCATTAATAAGGAAATGCAAACCAAAAACATTTCATTGTAAGCCCTCTGGTTTGGCAAATTTCAACATATTTGATAAAATGTGAGGTAATGGAAACATACCCTGGAGAGGGTAGTATAAATTCCACCCTTATTTGGCATTAATTTGTAATGCTGAACTTTAACTTAGTTATTCCACCTTTAGGGTACACCCTATAGGAAGTCTTTGATGATATAACTCATAGAACATGCCTTAGGGTGCTCCTTGCAACATGAGAATACATTGTACATTATAATATGAAATGAAACAATCCCAAAATTAAACAATGGTAAATAAATGCTTATACTGGAATAGGATGGAGCTCTTTAAAGGAAGAGCATATTAACAGAGATAACATAAACATATCAAGTGAAATGGTCATATTGCAAAAGGTCTTCGTTATTTTTATAAAGATTAAAACACCAAGTAGAGGTCAATATATATACAGCTAGGCATGATGTATCTTTTAAAGTGAGGGAATGATAAACAATTCATGATGAATTACCTGGGAAGGGTTGAGGAAAAAAAGGGAGTAAGCACACAGGTAAATGCTGTAATGAGTAATGTTTTCTTAATTTAGGTAGTGGAGTTCTAGGTATTCGTTTGCTTTATAGCTTAGATATATGTTGCATATATTTTTATGTGTATTTGTTGACTGAAAAATAACATCAACATAGTTGAGAACAAAGAAAATTACACTAATATGGAGCCAGTTAAGATTGCAATCTGGGAAAACAGATTCAAACAATCTTGAAAATGTGCTCAGTGGTTTTACAAAATGGCAAGAGTATAGCTTTAAATCACAAGGTGGTTGAAGATTATATCACTTTTTAGTCAGAAATTGTGGCTGGCAAATATTCAACTGGTTTACAAGAAAGGGAGAGGGTGCAGTCTCAATCTTGGGGTAGTTAGGGTGAAGGGGTCCCTTGTACAAATTGTTACAGTGTTTCAGGAAGCTGCATTTGCCATAGTCCGGAAGTCAGCTTGCCTAGGGGTGGAGGTATGGCTGTGTGTCTGCAGCTCAGACACATGGCCTGTGGACTTGCCTCAGGCTGGGTTTAACTATGCCTCCCAAATTACTTTAAGTCACTCAAACCGGTATTACTCTTGATTTTCTTCCTTGCCATGTTAAATATTACTTTAAGTACAAGTTTTCATAAAATAATACCGTACTTATAGGTAATATGTAGGACCACGTAGCTAACATTTAAAGAATACTGCTACATTTTGTATTTTTATGGGTCCTGTCTTATTTAATCACATTTATGATTCTATGACATAAGTGCTATTATCATGCTTATTTTTCAGAGGAATAGATTGAGGATTAGTGAGATTAACTTGCATAAATTCACATAACTAATGAGCTGTGGCAATCATATTCAAATCCAACTCTTGATTGTAGAATCTAGCCTCTTAAACCATTCTGATTGACCATATAGTCTCTGTTTATTTGCAAACAGAGGGTCAGAAATTTCAAGAAATTTGCTAGTGTCACATAGCTAAAATCATTGATAGTACAAAGATGCAAGTATTCGTGGTTATTATCTTTTAGTTTTCCATTTTACCATGAGGACATTATTCATTGAGTAAATGAATAACATTAGAGGCAGAATATTGGACTCTGTTTTTATTCTGTTGCTGATCTAAGTTTCCTGTTACTGTAAGAAGGTCGGTTCCTTAATGTAAACCATGTGATATTGTAAAATTTTATCTTGAATCTTGATACCTGACAGGATGATACCTGGAAACTTTTAGTACACATTGTAATATAAGGAGTTTATGTTTTGTTGTTGAAGTATTTTAAGTAGTTGAATGAAATGATTAGACTTACAGTTTAAGAACATCACTCTTGTGCCTAGATTGAGGATATATTGTTAGAAAAAAGACTAGAAGTGAAGAAAAAAAAATAGGTGGTCATCAAGTAGTATAGATGAGAAAAAGTGGCAGTTTAGAAAGGGTGCAACTGAAGTGTAACAGTTAAGGTATATTTTGTAGTTAAAATGTGTAAGTCAGGGATGAGTGGATATGAGGTAAAAGATGAAGCTGATTCTTAAGTAGTGCCTGACTTTAGGAACTGAATAATGTTTCCATTTGCTGAAATGGAGAAGATTAAGGGAAAGAGATAGATGATGTATGTTTTAAAAATACATCAAATTACTGGGAGTAATTTGACAGACTTGTTTTGAACGTGAAGTGTTTGAGGCTTCAAAATAAAAGAGTTAGGAAAAATAATAAAGTTAGGAAAGTAAGGTAATGATAATAAAGTTAGGAAAGTATGATCACACATGAAATTGTGCATGACATATATTCTGATATGCAGTGTATTCTAAATATTCCCCTCTTTGAATAATATATAAATAGAAGACTGTTGTTATTGTATTTGTTCTTATAAGGATATGCAAAGGTATTACAAAATTTGACAGATCTGAACCCATAGAATTGGGTCATGAGAAAAATGAACAGAGACAAAGGGGTTTGTGGGACAAGTCCTGTTACTGTACTGGACTACATTATTACTGGACTCCCAGAGACATCTGGAACCGACCTTGTTCTAATTTTGCAGCACAGATTTCAGGAAGCATTTGGGCCAGGTTGTTAAATTGGCTTAAGAAAGCAGAGGGTGATGAGTGAAGACTTCTTCCTGCATACGCTGCAGTTCTCTGTAATCAAATTGTATACTGCACAGTGTGGAGACTGCTGAGGCTCACTTGGCTCAGATGAGCAATACTGACATCTACCTAAATGAGACTGTACCAGATTCTTTCGCATTTATGTCTGCTACTGTGTGAGGTCCTTTTGAAGAGACTTAGAAGTATATCCTTCTGTGATTGGTAATGTTATTGAACTCCCTGCTGTATATCTTGGTAGTACTGATTTTCTTCATCCTTCAGACAGCATTTTCAAACAGTATTCATCAAAACTTTTTCATGAAAAAAAAAACTTATTCATGGTCATAAAACCAATTCTGGGAGATGCAAGCAGCATTAAAAGAAATAGACTAGAAGAGTATCTAATTGCCACTCAGCTACATAGGTTAGAAGACTTTACTGAGAAAGGATAATGTATCATGTCATTGTTAGTTGTGGTCAGAATTTGTGAGGTACTTTTTTAGATGAATAAGCCTTTTTTTTAATGGATAAATCTGCATAGTCTTTATCAGCCTGAGGTACTACTGGCTTATCAATACAGTGATAATATATCTGAAAAATTTATATTTTGAATAGCTTATGTGCTTTATTTCATTATCATTTTTGTTCAGATATTCAACTAGTTAAGAATATCCGATGTTATGGCTCAGCAATAAAGAACTTTGAGTCCCTAGATAGAAGACTGCAAGAGCCAGGTCTTTTAATTCTAATAAAGACCAGTGTTACTGATCTTTGTTTAATGGACTTAAAGCAGTATGATGGGCAGTGCCTCACGGTGGAATTCTCCTTTTTTGGGTATGTCGCTGAGTCCTCCCTCTTGAGGAACAAGACTTCTTACTACTCTTTAGAGTGACCCTGTACTCCTTTTGGTGCCACTTACTTTTCTGTTTTGGGTGGCTTCTAGCCCTGCTTCCATTGAAAATGAGTCCACAGCCTTCATATTCTTTGTGATCCACATGTCTTCCTTCTCTATGTGACACCAGTCACTACTCCATTTGCATTTTAGCAAAGAGCTGCTGAGTTTAGGATTATAGATAGTGACAATCCCTGCATCTGAGAAGAGGACAGACTGACCTGAAAGAGCTGGAGAAGATTCACTAAACTGTGCTATATGACAGACTAAACTGGGCAGTGAAGAGTCAGTTACAGTGAAGCAACAGGTAGAGGGGATAGATTTTCTGAAAAAAATTCTAATCGGCAACGGGCTTACACACCTCAACCAAAAGAATAAAGATCAGGACTGGCTAATTGTTGACATGTTGGAACTAAGTGAGTGGTTGTTCCTGGTCCTGATGGTCACTCAGTTCATCTTTGGAAATCTGGGGAATGGTTTCCTTGCATTGGTCAGTGGCAGCACCTGGTTCAAGAGCAAGAGAATCTCTTTGTCTGACTTCATTATCACCAACCTGGCCCTCTCCAGGATCGTTTTGCTGTGGGTTATCTTCATTGATGGTGTTTTACTAGTTTTATTCTCCAATGTGCGTGGTTCAGGGGTACTAATACAACTTACTGATATTTTCTGGACATTTGGAAACCACCTGAACATTTCGTTTATCACCTGTCTTGGTGTCCTCTATTGCTTAAAAATTGCCAACTTTTCGCACCCCTTATTTCTCTGGCTCAAGTGGAGAGTTTCCAAGGTGGTTGTATGGATGCTGCTGGGTGCACTGCTTTTATCCTTTGCCTGTACTGTATCTCTGATCAATGAATTTAAGTTATATTTTGCCTTCAGTGGAATTGACAGCACAGGAAACATGACTGAATACTTCAGGAAGAAGAGACATGAATATGATCTGATGCATGTGCTTGGGACTTTGTGGAAGCTCCCTCCCATGACTGTGTCCCTGATAACCTACTTTCTGCTCCTCTTCTCTCTAGGGAGGCACACTCGACAGATGCAGCAAAGTAGTATCAACTCTAGAGATGAAAGCAGTGAGGCTCACAAAAGAGCCATTAGAATCATCCTCTCCTTCTTCTTACTCTTCCTATTATACTTGGTTTCCTTTTTAAGTTTTTCATTGGGCCGTTTTGTACCCCAACGTAAGATGTCTGTGATGATTGGTGAGGTAATTACAATGTTGTATCTTGTTGGCCACTCATTTGTTTTCATTCTGGGTAACAAAAAGCTGAAGCAGGCATTTTTGGCAATGTTCCTGTGTAAGTCTGGTCCTCTGCAGCGTGGATCTACAGGACGTTTTTCCCCATAGATAGCAGAGCGCACGCAATGGGGCCCGGGAGTGCTTTGTCTGGCTCAAGACTAAGGGCTTGTGCTGATCCTCTCATGGTACCTGTTCTGTCCCATTGGTAGCACCAAGACCCTGCTTCCTTCATCTCTGGTGTTAGCTGTCCTAGGTGAAAGCACCATTCTGCACGACGTCTCGCTAAAGCATTGTTTTGTAGTAGTAAAATAGTCTTGGGAATTGTCAGTAGTAAGAATGCTCACAATGTAGAGGTGGAGCTGAATTTTAATAAAGGCTCAACATATGAGTCTGAATATTAGTTTTGACTTAACTTTAATACTGATGTAAATAAAATAGAGTCATGGACTTCAGGGAAAAATTGAAAGCTTTGCAGTTCTGTGGATGTGCATTTGAATTCTGGCTACTGTCAATTTTTAAGGATTTTTGGCTTTAGATGAGTTACTTTACGTGTCTTATGCTGTCTTTTCTTACCTTAAAATGTGAACTGTAACATTAACTTTGCTGCATATTAGAAATTCACAAGAAAATGCCTGCACAGTGTGTTGTGTAAAGTGCTGAATTGAGTGAAGGCTGTTATTTCAACTAACAGTGGTTGTACAGCAACAGCGATTCTCACAAGATACCTATTTTTACAAAACAATTATTGGCTGAAGACAGCAGTGGGATAAAATGAAGACCTTTGCATTTCATTATCATTTTACTAAAGTAAATTTCAAAGTAACTTTTTATGTTTTAGGTTGGACAAAAGACTGAATGTGCCTGCTTGTCCTCTTGTCTCTCTTGCCTCTTTTCTTTTTATCAAGATACATATGTGTTTTTAAAATTATAGTTGTATCACATAATATATGCAGTTTGTAGCTTAATTGATACTATTTTAAATAGAAATATATAGGCGTTGTTTTACTTCTGTCATTGTGCTATTTTGACAAATCAATGAGGAAATTGTTTAATATGAAGAATCCTCAAGCTTTTGAACATATTCAGTATGAAACATGATATTTTTGAATGTGAATGTCTAGAACTTATTTGGCTTTAAGCAGTAATGGTGAACCTTTTAGAGCTTTCAATAATAACAAACAGCTAGTGATAGCATGTGTGCCTTAGGTTTGCCACCCCTGTTTCAAAGTGTCAAGACTTATAACTGAGAGTATGGACCTGAAAGCCAGACAGCCCACGTTCAAAATCCTGGCCATGGCCCTAACCTTTATGAACTGCATGATCTTGAAGAAGGTCCTTAACATGTCTGGATTTTGCTTTCTTCACTTGTAAAATGGAAATAGTAATAGTATTTGTATAGGGGTGTTGGGAGAAATAAATGAATTAACACATGAATAACACTTAAAGTACTATATGGAATAAGCAATAAAAATTACAACTATTAGTTTTTCTTGTTTTTCTGTGAAGGGAGGTATATTTTGACCTAGCATGAAGGATCATCACATGACTTGACATTTAGTCATATGTAACCAAATTAATTTTAGGATTTTTCTAGGATATAAACATTCATTTCTAAAATTACAGGAATGCAAAAATTTTTTTGGTCTGAATAGTTGGCTTTTAAGTTGATGCTTGCTTCTTAAAACTACTAAGAAAATTCCTAATTTTTGACTCAATCTAAAGTTCTCTTTAGAAAAAGTAAGTACTGAAAACTAAAGACTAATTAAGATTCATTCATAATTCAAAAATAAAAGGAATCCTATAGCTGGTATTTCTTCCTACTTCATAGTTTCTGTAATTAACTGTGAGCTAAATGTGGTGGCTTATACTGTAATCCCAGCCCTTAGGAGGCTGAGACAGAAGGATTGCCACAAGTTTGAGGATAGTCTGGGCTACATAGCAAAACTGTTTTTAAAAAGCAAAAAATTCTGTGCTTACTTTTGGCATGGAAGTTTTACTGTGGAAATCCATGCTGTCTTTATTGTCATCTGCTCTGTCTGTGATTGAGTGATTTGTACTCAATCTAGAGAAGCGCAGACTATTAAAGAGAGGAGGCAAGTAGATAAGAAAAGAGTTTAATAAGCGGGGAGGGCACGGAGGGAGTCACCGCAGGGAAGGCTTTGGTGGCTCTGCCTGCAGACAAAGGGCAGGTTCTGCCTGATACAGCCTCTGATGGGGTAGGGCTCTGGAGACTGGTGTGAGCTGATTTATTTTGTGAAAGTGCAGGGGATTGGGTAAACCTTTACATTCCTGAGCTTTGGCAGACTTTTGGGAGGGAGAAGCCATAGGGGCTTCTGGGAAGAAGGAGGTATGCGTTAACATGGCACAGCTTTGAACCATTGCCATGATAATTGTGCTGTTTCTCAGATGGGGGATCTAACAGTCTACCCTAACCTTGTGGCTCTATATCTCAGTCTCACCCACCCTGGAACTTGTTCCTACTTTATGCTATTTGGATAACTTCTCTTCTGCCTCTGAACTTATGGTTCTTTAAACCTAACCTGAGCTCCCAATTCTGCCTAATGGTTCAAGTGGTAGAATTTTCCTCTCATTCAATCAAACAAAACACCTCAACAGAGGTTTTGGTTTAGCTGATCACTAGCTGTCTGCTGTTCATTTCACTGGTTCCTGAAGTGTGAGTGGAAGGTGCAGAATTCTCTGTAAGGGAGTTTGATGTGAATACTCATTTGGTCCTAGAGAGGACATATAGCATGCCAACTCCATTCCAAACTCCCACCTTCAGAGAAGTTTGGAGTTTGACCCCTGAGAAATATAATTGTATAGGATTACCTGATTTCAGACATATGTGGACTGAAAGTTGGGGATGGGAATGAGGATTTGGCCCTGGTTGTTGGATGAGTTGCTGAGGCAAGGAGTCTCACCTATTGCTAGAGTCATAATGATGGACATCTAGCCAAGTAGTTAGACTTGGTATTTTAAGTCAATTAGGGGAGGTCTACTTTATAAGCTCTTCACCGATCCCAGGGAAGATCATGTTTTAGGCCCAATTTTTACAAGTTTTAACAATGCCATTTTTTCAATTAGCTTCAGTACTTACTTTTTCATAACTTCCATTTATAAGCCCCTTAAGATTTTTTTCTTTCCCCAGTACTAGGGATTGAACACAGAGCCTTTTCCCTGAGTTGCATTCCCCAGATATTTTTATTTTTTTATTTTGACACAGGATCTCACTAAGTTGCCCATGTTGGACAGGAATTTACAATCTTCCTGCCTCAGTATCCCAAGTAGCCGGGATTACAAGCATTGTGTCACTGTGCCAGGTAAACCCTTAAGATTATACCTTGAATCAAAGTGTAAGCATATAAATTGTCTGGATTTAGAGTCCAATTACATACTTGACACGGTTCCTAAAACCTATGTTCTCTCCAGATACATCTGTGTTTTCGTATATTGTTGGAGCTTTACTACATGAATCAATATCAATATATGACAGTGGCTCATGAGGTCTTCCAATTGTCTCCCAGAATCTTAACTTCCTTCTATGGCAGCTGTGAAAATATTCTTCTTGGATTCCTGCTATATATAGGGAACCTAATTTGCTGATGGCTCTAGCTGTCCCATTCACCAATAGAACTATAGTTCTGGTATGCTTCTCGCAGCCAGTGCTTGAGCTCTGAACCATGAGACTGTTTCAATAGATAATTTTGTTCCATGGAACTTCATCAGTCTGGTTGAAGCTTTCTTGAAACTGTGCTACAATTTTAAGAGTTTTCCTACCCAATTTTTCCATTTCCATTTTTATAGCTGTCACATCTGCATTACTATCTGAATACTCTTTGCACCTACTCTGACTTCTATCACATAAATCCCTTGCATATCTAGTCTCCTTTCATCCTCTGATATTGGAAGACCTGAGTTAACACACATGCTTTTATAAATAAGCTCTTTATTAAAATGTTAGTGCTGATCATACAGCTACTCAGTAAAACATATGCACATGTGCTCCACAATTCTAGAAATCTTCACAGATTTTCCCTTTCCCTGTAGCTTCAGTATCCATTTGATCACTAGCCAGATCTATTTGGTTGTATTTTGTAAACAATTGTTTTCAAATGTCCCTCCTCTGTAGTTGCTTCTTTTCAGCCCATCAGAGCGAATGCAACAGGATTCTTGTTAACTAGTTTGCTGATCTCAGCTCTTTCCCCTTCCCGCAGAGCTTTGCTCCATTACTTGAGTTTTGTTCTTCAAGCAGTGAAAATACCAGCTTAATACTCCTGGGCCGTACAAGGGCTCTCCGTTACTTTTGATGAAATTCAAACTCCTTAGCATACAACCTAAAGCAGTTCATCATTTGGTCTCTTTTCCTTTCTAGCTTCATCTTCCCATGCCTTCTCTAAAGGAATGTTGAACTAGTCTGTTTCACAAATATGCCATACTCTTCTTGTTGATGTACTTTTTCATAAGCTACCATATGCCTAGAATTTCCTTTTTACTTGTCAGTGGTGTTAATTCCTCTTCCTTAAGCTCATCCCCCTCTGGGAAACTTTCTTTGACCCTTTCAGGTAAGGGAAGCATTTATTCTGTGTGTTATACCAAAATGATGTCCATTCTTCTGATCATATTACTTAATGTGCACCTACTGTGGTACATAGATACTTGGTGATCTATCTTTACAGTGCATAGCTCACTCTCCTTCTTCCTCGCCTCATACCCCTCTTCTGTTTCCTGAACCCATTACATTCTTGGTCACTTGGTCACCTCTAAGTCTGTATGTAGAGTGCTACAATATCCTTCTCCCTCCCACCCTATAGCTTGATAACTCCTTTAGCTTGATAACTCCTTTCAATCTTGTGGACATAACTGTTTGTTTTCTTTTTTATTCAAAAGGGTAAAATTAAACACAACAAAACAGGACAAAGCAGGTCACAAGAAAGCAATGTAAGAGACATAAATTTCAAATAAAAATGAAGCATTGGAGACATTATAAGGCTTCAAAAGCAAGTAATAATCAAACCAGACTGGGTATCTTAGTGAATCTTGTCATCTTCAGTGTAGTTGCCTATACTCTTAGACTTGATGCTATCAATCGTAACAGATTTAAATAAAATCAGTCAATACAAAACAGCAATTTAACAAACCAGATTCAAATAAGATCAGTCATAATAGGACAGTATAAGTTATACAGGACTTCAGATTAAGTTGATAGGAAATTAAGGATGATTACCATAATATGTCCTCTTATTTTTGGGATAGCTGACCATGTCCTCAAGTCTAGTATAAGTAGATAAACTGAAACAGCATGTAATCCATCTAAACAGAGTGATGAGAATAATGTAAATTTTAAATCTTGTTACCCAATTAACAATATCCTCTGCCTTCCTTTTTTAGATAATTCCTCCCCTTTCACTCCCATAGGGTGCACTGCTTATTTTGGGTCCCACTGGCCTCCCTATATAGAGCCTCTCAATGGACCCTATCTCCTGATCTACTTTGCCTATGTTTCTCTCTGTTAATATTTCAAGGCCATCTATACTAGAGATTACAGCCAATCTTCTCTGCCTTATTTCTGCTATTCTGTTTTTCTGCCATTGATTGTCTATTTTTGTGTTCCACTCCACTGTCTGCCCCATTCACTGAGGCCTCTCTGCCACTGTTCCTGAAATGCTCATATTCTTGTTCTCTCTCTCTGAAATGTCCTTCAGTATTTTTTGTAGGGTTGGATTGGTGGTCACAAATTCTCCCAGTTCCTCTTTGTCATGGAAACATCTTGTTTCTCCATTAATTTCTAGAGAGAGTTTTGCAGGATACATCAATCTGGGCTGGAGGTTGTTCTCCTTCAGGGCTTAAATTACTTTACTCCAAGCTCTTCTTGACTTGATGGTCAGTGTTGAGAAGTCTGCTGTGATTTTGATGGGTTTTCCTTTATAGGTGATCTGTTTCTTTTCTCTGATGGCTTTTAATTGAATTTCTGGGATCTTGATTATTATGTGTCTGGGTGTAGCTCTGTTTTGGTTGTAGGTGGCTGGAGTTCTGTGTGCTTCATACATCTGCATATCATTTCCTTTTTTATGTTTGGGAAGTTTTCCTTAATAATTTCTGTGAATAGCCTTTGCAGTTCCTCTGTTTTGACTCCTGCTTCTTCATTCACATGCTTTATTCTTAAGTTATAGATCTTCTTGTTGTCCTCTAGCCTTCCAATTGTTACTGCCTGCTTCCTTGTTATTTTTAAGAGATCTTCCCTTTCATGATCACACATTGCAAGCCTGTGTTCAATTTTTGATAGTCTGTCTTTGGTTTCTTTCAAGCAGTTTTGCCAACTTTCTATGGAATCTTTAGTTTGCTAGTAATGTCTTTTAATCTGCTTCATGAATTCTAGGTTTTTTTATATTCTTCATTGAACATTTCTCTCCTTTTGTGTTCCTCCATTCTTCTGTCTGTGTCTTCTTGAGAGGTGCTCAGCCTTTCTTTTATTAATCTACTTATCACTTGTTTAATTTGAATTAATATTTCAGTTTTGATCTCGTTTATGAGATCCCGAAGATATCTCTTTATGTCCACTGATGCTGTGTTTGATGTTGCATGTTTGCTGCCCTCAGTAGCTGTTGTATTTACCTCTCCTGGATCAATACTTCCAGGGTTGGGGGCTGAGGTTTTTTTCTTATTTCTCTCTCTTGTCATGTTTTTGGTTCCTTCCATACAAGTGTATAGTGCAATTCCCAGCCCCTTTTCTTGTTGGTTAAGGTTCCTCTGGAGCACACAGGCTAGGGGCGTCTGCCCTCTGCAGTCCGCTATCAGAAATTAAAGTTCAAGCAAGGGCAGTGTGCACTGGCTCCTCCCTTCCTGGGCAGTCAACCTCTGTGGGCCTTCACTGTGTCAGTGTGCGCCGTGCTCAGGGAATTAATTTGTAGCGAACCACTGGGTCCTGGCCAGGGGTGCGGCCCAGTCCAAGCAGATCCCACCAATCTGCTCGATGAGCAACCAACTGAAGCCACTTCCTTATGGAGTTAGGGCTGTCCTGCCCAAATCCAACATTTGTCCAGTCGGTTTTCCCTTTCCTGTGGGAGGGTCTTATTCCTATCACTCACTGTGTGTTGATGCCATTCCTTGAAAACTGCTGGACTCCCAACCTCTGACCTCAGTGCAGCTGCGGCAAATTCACGGTGCCTCTGGGTGGATCGCATGCAGGACCAGTTCCGTGCGAGCTGTGTGCAGGTGTGTTCAGCTCCACGCTCGGGCCCACTCAAGCCAGTCTCATTGGCATGGTTCGGTCGGTTAGGTCAGTCTCGGGCAGGAATTCAGGTGACTTGGCAAGAGCGCCATGCTCACTGATCTTAGCCTCTCTAATGTTAGCCCCAGGACCTCTTATTTGAGCAGTTTTTTTCGCTTTAGTTTCTTCCTGGGTTGAGAGGCTCCATCTCTCTCTGTTTGCGTCTCTCCAGGGTGTTCTATTCTGGCATTTGAGCTGTCTCTCTCAGACAGGATCCCTATCCTGCTAACTACTGGTCTGCCATCTTTGGAAACTCCTGGGATACACAGATTAGGGTAAGGTTGGGAGCTACCCTAAATGAAAACTTCATATGTCAAAGGAGCCAGTGTGTCTTACAGTAAATTCACAGACATGGATTCCATGGTTAAGTCAAGGGACATGAACATAGAGGACTCAAACTCAGGGGAGCCCCAAAACATAGAGTCTCTATAAGACATTTATAGTTTACTTACAGTTCAGTCTAGTCAGGGTGTGATTTTCCAATCAGAGGTGTTTTGTTTTTTGTTTTTGTTCTGCCTAAAAACATCATTGATGTCTTTATCCTTACCAGGCTGATAAGAACAGAAAAAGAAACTTTTAACTGAAGAATTTTATGTAGAGGGATTTTTATTAGTCCTTTCCCTATAGTGATCCTTTCAGAAGTAACTTCTGTTAGGTTTCCAGTGCAATAAAAAAGAGACATAAAATAAAAGTAGCCTTTATTCCAAGGACGTGGAGGGAAGTTCATGACTATAGACAGCCTGGCATTCTATGACCGGAACATGGGGTATGGGATTTATCTATAACCTCTGATCAGGGTGGCGCTTAGGGCGAGCATTGATGATGCACATTGGGATTTTCTGCATGCCCAAACAGGAAGGAGCGTTGCATTTAAGGCTGAGGAAGAAGCAGGTAGGCGTTCCTGCTTTAGCCTTCCGCCATGTTAGCCACCACCATAACCGTATAGTAATTTATACTAGGGCAAGAACCTTTCATTCCTGTCTTTTTATTGTTAGGAAAAGGGCGAAGTCTGTCTTTTACTACTTCCTGCTGAAAGCGGGGCACCGTATTGGGGTTTAGGAAGGTTGACAGGATGATGGTTGATGCCCATGTAGAAGCTGGTACCAGGTGTTTAACTAGGACAACTTCATCATTGGTGAATGCCCATATCTTTAGACTGGAAGAACAAAGAGACAAGGTGCTATAAGGAGGAAGGCCACTATCATATTTAAAGATGCAGAAGAGGTAGAAGGAAAGGTGCCTTTGATTTAAATGTGCCATTTTATCAGGACCATGGTGAGGTAGAATTCTAAAAATAAGTGTGGGGTTAGGAGGAGTGAAGTTATGAGAGGTACTTATTTTCCCCATCTTAAAGGGTAAAAATTAAAAGTGTAGGCAGGTAGGGCTTGTCTCTGGTCCAGGAGTTGAGCTGGAAAGAATAAGAGGAGTAGGGAGGGCCATGGCTGTATCACTGTTTGGGAGCTATGGGATATTGGGGAACACAAGGAAAAATTGAAGGATCCCTAAGATGAATTAAAATAGGCATGGCATGGGTAGCATGGATGATTTGGAGGTATCCCAGACTATGGGATCAACTAGAGAAGAAAATCTCACCTAAAAGGAGCGTGGGACCTGTTGGAATTAATAGGAAGTTATGGGTAAAGACGAGTCTGGAACCTGCATGGAATAGGCCCTGTCTGCAAAGGCTGCCTAGGTTGGCCCTCAACACCCACTATAGAGACTGAGGACTTCAGATAATGGCCTGAAAACTAAAGAAGAACCCTATTATGGCCTCTATGTCTCCAAGTACACAGACTGTCTTACTAGAGACCTCCAGTGGGACTTGGGGCTCTGAGAAGGATACCTTAATGGGGGGTTGTGAACCCCAAGCCCCATCAGTCTTCAGCAACAGGTCCAAGTATGTCAGTCAGCAATGAATCCGGTGGTGATGAGATCTCCTGTGAGGGCAAGGAGTTAGAGGATGGCTTACCCGCTCTCTGGTGGCTAGGACAGTCACTCTTCCAATGGCCCTTGATATTGCAATAGGGGCAAGGCTCCAAAGGAACACTGGGGTTGGGGCACTCTCTTGCCCAGTGGCCTTTTTTGTTGCACTTGAAGCATGATCCGAGAGGGGCTCAGGCAGCTTTGTCTTGTCTCGGTTTACCTGTCTCAGAACTCCAAGTGTCACTGCTAAAATATCAGATTGTTATTTTTCCTTCTGATTTTTATCTCTGTTGTTGAAAGCATGAAAAGCCACATTAAGAAGGTCTCCCTGTAGGATTTGAGGGCCAAGTTTAGCCTTTTGTCTTGGGATCTGGCCCACAGAGGAAAGTATCTGTCTCCTCCACAGTCACAAGACATCTGGTTTTTATCTTGGGTAGATGTACAGATGTAAGTCTAAAGGAGAGAAAGGTAAACAATCAGTTAAGTATGCAGGAGTCAAATAATAGTATCAACAGGGTATTTATGGGTATAATTTTAGTAATGGCTTCCCATAAGGAGGATAAGGATAAGGTCCAGGGAATTTTAGAAATTGACATGTCATTCATTTGTCATATACACATTTAGGTTTTATAATTGTATAAGTACCTACTGTGCTGTTAGAATGTCTAATGCCATCTGATTTTTGGAGGATGGCCTGTTTTATTAATTTTACCTTTTTATTTAGGCGAGAGAGCTCAGCTGCAGTGTCATTTAAGGCTTGTTGAATATAGTTAATTATGGCCCCAATATGTGTCATATAACCTTTTTCTGGAAAATATCTGGTGTATCCCAGCAAAAGGAACCCAAAAGGAATTTATAATTATCTCTTAATTTTAGTTGTTGAACATCCAGAAGATTGATAGCAGTACAGTTCAGTAGAGGCAGTAAGCTTAACATAGAACATTAAATGGAACTATTATTTTCTATTAACCATGGGTGTTTTTAACATTTGAACACTGAAGAAATTTGTGATATTGTTTGGAGTGCTCACTATTTAAGCATCTCTAAGTGTAACATATATTATTTGACTGGTAACCTCATGTTGGTCCAACCTGAATCTCCTGGCTGGAGCACAAGGAAAAGGCAGACGTCTGGATCTGAAAGAAAATACTTGTCATCATAAAAAATCTCAATTCTACATTTGAAGGCATAAATATA
Organism: Dolichotis patagonum; assembly: GCA_004027295.1. Taxonomy (NCBI): domain Eukaryota; kingdom Metazoa; phylum Chordata; class Mammalia; order Rodentia; family Caviidae; genus Dolichotis; species Dolichotis patagonum. The sequence goes on along the minus strand of PVJX010001446.1, from coordinate 31,429 downwards.
TCATCAGATCAGCAACAATGAATTGTCTCAGCTGTATGAACTTTAGTTGGGGTGTCTCCCATAAGACTATGGAGATTATTGGGACCTCCGATTAATGAACAAGAGCTGATTAAAATTACCAGGTGGCCACTTTCGTATTCATCAGTTGAATTCTTGTCCAGTGTTTCCTCACCCCAAGGGATTATGTTTAACCAGTTTTAGCATTTTAACCAGCTGGTAACCTAGGTGGAAGCATGCCTTTTAAATGTATAACCCAAATAAACCTTGATTAAGTGATCTGATAATGTAAAAGAGGAGGAAAAATTGTTGAGCTCAAATAAAAAGGAACAGCTGTTTACAGAGCAGGCAAATGGACAAACATGGACAGACAATCTATACAGTATAAACAGACTGGACAAACAGACAACAGATACATAGACTGACAAACATGTTATAAAATCAGAGTGCACTCAAATATATTTGGCCAATTTGAACTATAATAAGAGATCTCTTGAAATAAGAATAGCAGAAAAGGAACCTAACTTATGGTTACTCTGAGATAGGTCAGAGAGGGAAAAAGGAACATGAATATGAATTAATCTCTTGGGGCCAGCCTGTGTCTAAAGTGGGAATAGGAACTGAGGCTGAGAAGACTGTGGAGTGGGAGGTGTAGCTGGCCACCGAGCAGCCAACTGCCTAGCAAGTGTCTGTGTGCAATTACCGGGTGATCAACCACCACACGACAGGGAAGCACAAGATGGTGACTGATTACCATGAGACCCACAACTAGATGGCAGCTACTGGTCCCATGATGAGGGACCACAAGATGGTGGCCATTGACCCTGCAACCTGTTGCAAGATGGCGGCACACTGTCATGTGGCAGAGGGCTGCAAGGTGGCGGCTGTCCTCCACATGAGCTGCAGCAAGATGGCTGCTGAGAACCATGTGGCTTGCTGGAATGCTGGTACACACAAGACTGAGTATGGTGGGCTGACAGGGAAAATGGTGACGCAAGGATAGGGGACAAAGAACCATCTGATGAAATAGATGGCTCAGGTGGAGGGGAATGAGAAATTGGGGACTGGGGAGAGAAACTAAGGGAAGGATTAGAGGCAACTAGGAGTGAGGAAGGGGGAGAGGATGGCACAGGGGGCACAGAAACCTCTTGCTGAGAAAGCTGTGGGATTTGGACTGGGAGATAGAGGAGAGGAGCCATAAAGACAAGGAGACCCATCATCTAAGGGGTTTGGTCTGGAGGAAGGGAGAGTTCCTGGTGGAGCAGAGCGAGCCAGAAGTATTTGGGCCATTATACAAGACAGAGAAAGACACGTCCTCAGAGTAAAAAAGGCCTAAAAGTGATGGGTTTCTGCCAACTTGCCACCATTGTGAGAAATGTATAAATAAAAGATAAACATTTTGGTTTTTATAGCCTTTTGAGGCCAAGAGCACCAAGGTTATGAGCCAGGCTCCCCAGAGGGGTGTTTTTCGGGGAACCAGAAATGGTCCATGTGACCAAATTATAAGTGAGCTGAAAGAACAACTTTGTCTTAGGATGTAAGAGCTTTAGCGCCCACCAAGGAACGTGGAAGCTGCCCTGGATCACATCTATCAAAAGAGGTCATCACCTATTTTGAACGTGTGACACAGAAAATCCCAACACCATCATCCAATCACTGATGAGTGTGGGGTGGGGTCCCAGGGAAGAAAAAGAACAGTTTTGTCTCAGGCTGTGCTGCCCAAGGGACATGAAAACTGCCATCTCTGTCCAAGGATGGCAAGGATAGGTTTTCTCATTCAAGCTTGCGAATTTTAGGAATGGAAACAGAAAACCCCGTGCTGTAGCTCACCTTTGCTGAGTGAGGAGGACCAGTGTTGCATGTGGATTAGGGGTGACAAGTAAACACTCCTGGAGGAAAAAATGAATGGTTCATAGGCAGGGGAGCTCGAACTGGGAGTGGCTCCCAGGAGCTAACGCACTCTGCCATCCAAGTCATGGCACCATTATGTTAGGTTTTCAGCGCAATAAGAAAGAAGATATAAAATAAAAGTAGCCTTTATTCCAAGGACGTGGAGAGAAGTCCATGACTATAGACAGCCTGCCATTCTCTGACCGGAACGTGGGGTATGGGATATATATAACCTCTGACTGGGATGGCGCTTAGGGCGAGCATTGATGATGCACAAGGGGCTGATTGGGATTTTCTGCATGCCCAAACAGGAAGGGGCATTGCATTTAAGGCTGAGGAAGAAGCAGGAAGTGGTAGGCATTCCTGCTTTGGCCTTCCGCCACGTTAGCCACCGCCATAACCATACAGTAATTTATTACTAGGGCAGGAAACTTTCAACTTCTAACATGAACCTCCTTGTCGATCATGTAGCCACCTGATTCTGCCCTACTTTCTCTTTTTGGTTTTTGAGACTAGGTCAGTCTGGCCTTGAACTCGTGGTGATCCTCCTACCTCAACCTCTCAAGTGCTGGGATTATAGTGTGAGCCATCGTACCTGGCATGATCACTTTTTAATTACTTCCTATTGCTATCCAACAACCTGGTATATTATATACTGGATGAAGTCTACTACTGCCTAATACTGTTTTTTCCTCTTTGTTAGAATACTTTTTTCTGTATCTTACTTTATATTGTTTATCCTATTTAAATGTGGTACTTAAATGTATTATTTGTAATATTTCAGCTTAATTAGTACAGTCATGTTTTATGGATAATGAAGTGGAAATATGTGCTATAATTTTCTCTTTCATGATGGACCTGTTTATTCATTGTTTACTTGTTTAACTGATCCAGGCATTAGTTTTATACAAAAATCTACAAACACCTAAGCTCTAGTTCAGAGAATTTCCCTAAGGCTTGCCATCTTGTCATCTGTCTTAAAAGTCCTCTTTGGGACCTCTTTGTCATATCTTAACTCCTTCTGGCCTATTCTTATTTGTGCTTCACCTTGGTGTCTCTTTGGAAAATGTATTTGGCCATATCCAGGACTGCACTGCATTTCAAGGTGGTTGGCTTCTACCTTTTAGAGCAGATAAGGGAGGCCATACTCACTCACACTTATTTGTGGTTCTCCATAATCTTATTTACTAGGCACGTTATATTCTTAACTATCTGAGCAACGACAAAGAAATCAGGTAATGAAATGACAACTGTTTGGCTCCCAAAATTATAACTAAAGCATATACATTTCTCTTACCAGACTACTTTGACTGATGGTTAAAGCCTGAGGAAAAATAGCCACACATGATCAAAACATAGCTATAGATTTATAAAGGAAACATGTGAAAGAGCTTTGCTTTTTCTGAAACAACACAACAATTGATTATGGTAAATGTATGTGTATAGCTAATGGGGGAGTGCAAAGTTAATATCATGAAAGGATAATATTGAGATGAAGTAAGGTCCTGGAACTTAATCTATTAGATGATAGTACATCACTGTAGGTACTAAGTGATAAAAGAGATGCTTTGGCATGGCCAAAATGAGAATTGGACACAATGATTGCAGCAAAAACAGATTAGAGAGGAAAGAAAAGTTGGATTTAGGTCATCCATGGATATATGAATGGAAGGGGGGTGGGTAGGAGGGGCATGAGAATTCCCACCATATTCTGTGATTTCTTTGAAGAAAAACTGGGTGGTTGGAATAGTGACAGAAACTAGACCTTTCTGATTTGAAGCTCTTGGAGCCTCCTGTGACTCCTTTTATACCTCCTGCTTTTGGAGGAATGGACTCAGGTTCATTCAGGCTTGTTTTATTGTAAGCAGGCATTTCTAAGGAAAAAAAAAGGTGCCTTGGTTACTTTTCTGTCATTGCTAGGACAAAATACCCAACAACAAAAGTTAAAGAGGGAAAAGTTTATTTAGCTCACAGTTCATGAAGATTTTAGTCCGTAATCAGCTGGCTCTAAGACAGGGTGGCATGGCACAGGGGCAGTACTTCAAGGTGGCAGAAGGCAGCAGAAAAATGACAGGAGGAAAAGTGGGGAAAGCAAGCCTCTTTTCTTTCCTTATATTGTAAGCAGGCCTGTCCCCATATGGAGGACAGCTCCCTGCTGAGACATTTAGTTAAACTTCTAAACTTCTCAAGTTGACCCAATGTGTTGACCACTACAAAAGGATAGGAATGAAGAAACAGTAATGCAATGCTTGGAACATTTGCATCTCAGTGAAAGCAGCTGGGTTTTAGACCACACATGGCTCATTTGCCATGCTGAGGAAAAATAAAAAAGGAGACAGCCTTTCTAAGTGAATATTAGTTCCTGCTTATACGTTTCAGTATTTCTCCCGGCCCACCACCACCACCACTGCTGAATCCTCCATGTGTGAAGATGCTTCAGGTGGTTCACTTATTTATTATTATTACCTCAATTTTTTTAAATTTTGTAGGGATGATTATGAATTTGCTTATTACAGTGATCATTTATAAGACCTGGCTTAAAAACCATAGAGTCTCTTCTTCTGATAGGATACTGTTCAGTTTGGGCATCAGCAGGTTTCTTATGCTGGGATTGTTTCTACTGAACATTGTCTATGTCATTGCTTCAAATGCTGAAAGGTCAGTCCACTTTTTTGCTTTCTTTTTGTTGTTTTGGAAGTTTTTGGACTCCAGCAGTCTCTGGTTTGTGACCTTGCTCAACTGCTTGTATTGTGTGAAGATTACTAATTTCCAACACTCAGTGTTCCTGTTGCTGAAACGGATTATTTCCCAAAAGATCACCAGACTTCTGCTGATCTGTATGCTGATTTCTGTCATCACCACCTTCCTGTATTTTGTGCTCAGACAGATATCACATTTCCCTGAATTTGTGACTGGGAGAAATGGCACACTGTTTAACCTCAATGAAAGCATTTTGACTTTGGCGGTCTTTTTGGTCTTAAACTCATTATTCCAGTTTATCCTTAATGTGACTTCTGCATCTCTGTTAATACATTCCTTGAGGAAACATGTACAGAGGATGGAGAGAAACTCCACTGGATTTTGGAATCCTCAGACTGAAGCTCATGTAGGTGCTATGAAGCTGATGATCTATTTCCTCATCCTCTATGTTCCATATTCAGCTGCGACCCTGTTCTTTTATTTCCCGTCTTATGCATGGATGGGCCCAGGAGTCAAAGCCATTTGTGTAATTATTTCCTCTCTTTACCCTTCAGGACATTCTGTTCTCATCATTCTTACACATCCTCAACTGAAAACAAAAGCAAAGAAGATACTCTGTTTCCACAAATAGTGGGGGCTGGGAGTTTAGCTCAGTGGCACAGTGCCTGCCTGGCAAATGTGAGGTCCTGAGTTTGATTCCCGGTACCCAACAACAACAATAACAAAAACAAATAGAGGAGTTTCACTAGTAAACATTGGCTGAAGTCATTTCATGATTTCGTTGCAAGATTTTCTGTTAGTAGTTTTCCCAATAATCTGAAGAATTTATGTTTGTGATCCTTTATCTGACTTTCCAGGCCTCTGAGTACCTATATTTCAGTTATTTTTGTGTATTTTTGCTAATATTTTAAGATAAGGCATGTTCTCTAAGGAGCTTGTTTGAGGTATAACTTACATATTTCCTATAACCCTATGGTGTCATACCTATGGCACATGTGCTGTTTTTCTTTTAAAACAAAAGATGTTAGTGTATGAGTTGTTTTTTCTAAATGAAAACCTCAGTATTCAGGTTTAATTTCAGTGTTGGTACTTAATGATAAATAAGTGGGCTTGATGTTGCAGTTTGGACAAAAAAAGGTTTGCTAGCATTGCTATATTCATTGTGTTCCTGGCTAAGAGAAATTACTATATTGTTCCATTAGCTACTGAAGTACATATAATGGGAACTTTCCTCAAGTTAAGGATTATGTTATGGTGCATATTAAATTTTTTTCAGTTTAGAGAACCATGCCTCAGGGGTCAGTGGTAGGTAATTGGTCATTGAAAGCCAGTAGACTGCCTTGCAGTGTAACAAGTGTATGCAAAAAAGAAAAGAGGGCGATAAAGGTTATAGAGAAAAAAGGAAAAAACGATAAAAAGAGTAAGTATACATTGTGGGAAAAGACAGGCAAAGGGTCTTCATATTTTTGAGTGAGAGTAAATGAACTGTTATTGCTAAGAAACCTGGTATTGAATTTTGAGGCTAGATCTGAAAAGGAGAAAAGAGTCAGATTTGATAAGTGGATGGAAGTGATGAATAATAAGAAGTGATGAATAAATCCAAAATGGTTCCATGGATCTTGAAATCCACAGATAAGCAAAGGTCAAAAGTAAATGCCAAATATTGAAGTCAGCACCATCAGAGCAAAAATTTATTGAGTACTGTGTCTTACCGTCTGATACGAAATTCATTGGAAAGCCAAGAACAGCCATTGGATTGGTAGTGGGAGTGCTTGACTTTGGTGAACTTATTCCATTGGTTTCTGCGTTTATGAACAGCACAGTCCTCCAAGAGAACAATTTCTGGAACTGGAACAACAGGACTATGGCCACAGAGGAACAAGAGTGTGAAAATGGGATGTTGACAAGTTCTGAAATGGAATTGAATGTTAATTATTTTTAATTAGTTTTAAAAAACTGCTTGTATAATATTTATAAAATACTTATATTTACACATCTCCAAATAAATGTCTTAAAATTTTACAAATTGCTGACTTTTTCTATTTTGACCATTAGTAATAATCAGCCAGTTTTACCTAAACCAACATTTTATTTGTTTTATTTTATTTTAAAGAGAATAAAACCAAACAAAATAAAACAGAAGAAAGCTAGTCAAAACAGAACAATGATAATGATACAAGACTTCAAAACAGGATAATAGGAAATCAACCATTGCTACCATAATGCCTGTTCAAAATAACTGCCCATGCCATCAGACATAATAAAATGGAACAGAATAAAACCAATCAAAACAAAACAAAACAAAACAAAACAAAACAAAACAATAAAAGGGGGCAAAGTAAAAGTGAGAACTAGATTGCAAAAACAAGACAGGAGCAAATCCTTCATAGTTGCTATATTGCATATTGTTATACTCTAAATAGTTGCTCAGTCTACTGGCTTTAGGCCTGCAAAGTCTATCAACAAATATAAGCATTAAGTTTTTTTTGTACTCAGTTGCTATCAACTCAGTCTGTGTTCCTCTGAATCAGCCAGTAGTTTAAGGGGAAGGGTTAGGAGAGTAGTTTGTCTCTTCTTGTCTCCCAGTATCCAAGCTAGCTCACAGGAAGGACACTTCCTGTTTCTCCGCCCAGCCCACAGTTACCCCAGGCTCATGGGGAGAGTGGCAAGTCAACATTTTGTAGAATAAAACTGTTTTTTCTTTGTTTGTTTTTGAGGCAGGGTCTTGCTTTGTAGCTTAGCTGACCTTCAACTCCCTATGTGGTCCAGGCTGGCCTTGAACTTGAGGCAATCCTCCTGCGTCAGCCTCCCAAGTGCTGTATAGTGTAAAATTTGAAGGTATTTGTCATGTTAAAGTCTTAAAATCAATAGAAAAAAAGGATTACTGAGAACAATTAAAGTATATGACAATTTTAAATGAGTAGAGAACTCTTAATGGATCTCCCAATATCTGTTCTTTCTTCTCTCTAACATAGCAATCAAATTCTTAGCTGTCCTGAATTATGACAACCAAATTATATTTTATAGCTTCCTTTTATAAGTGGGTGCTGTATATCCTTATGATTAAGTTCTGCCAGTAAAGTGTGAGCAGAAGTGATGTGTATGATTTCTTGATGTGCCTCTACAAGAATCATGGCTTCCCTTCCCCTTTTCCTATTTCTTCTCTTTTTTGCCCATGGATTAGAATGCTGGTGTAATGATTGACCCCGCTAGATCTTGTACTTGAGGTGAATACTTGGCAATAGTGGAGCTATTCAGCCCAGAATTGATGTTGTGGTTCCTGACATGATGAAGTTGCCCCAGCTCTGGACTGCTTCTGTCTGAATTCTAGGGCTGTTCCTCAGAAACATCTTCATGCTTTTAGGAACTCTGCTTTCGTATCCATTACCTTTGTCAAATAACTTATGACTTACCGTTAGTCCATACAATACCAACTGCTTTTATGGTGAAATAGTATGCAATTACTTATTATCTTAGAGCCAAAGAACATTTTTATGACATGCTAAATAAATTTGTAAAAATATATAGTGTGGTACCAATTTTATGTACATCTCAACAAAAGTTTATTTTTTCTCTTATCTAGTAACTGTAGTTAAAATTTCAAGAATTGTATTGAGTGGTGAGAATGAACGGACATCCTTGCCTTATTCCTTATCCATCCATCTTTCTATAGGACAGATAGGCAGTTCTTATGTCGTTCAGTTTCTCTTTACTAAGAAAGGTAAATGGATAGTCTTCTGTTTTGTTTGGATTCTTTTTCTTGTACAATATTGGCAGAGTTATGCTGATTTGTTTCATGGTTAACCTATGTAGGATCCATTTCAATCCCATCTGAGTTGGAGTGTTATGTTTGTATTAGGACTGCTCTTGCTGAAGAAAGTTTTGAGTATTTGCTTAGGTATTTGTCCAGAGTCCTCCCTGTGTGGTTTTTAGCAATGTTTTAGGTTTGGAGTTTTTCTGATTCCATTATACTCCGCTAAATACATGCCACAGGGACTTACTAACCAGAGTTAAAAGTTTTTTTTTTCTCAAATTATAATAATGTTTGAGCTCTTTATTACAAATATTCTAATCCTATATTTTATTCTATTCTCTGGTTATTGCAGAAAAAGGTGTTAAAACTCTTTGCTAGAAAAATTCATTTTCTAAGTAAGACAGCAGGTCATTGTCTGAATAATGTTGTCTGTGAAACATCCACCATCCGGTATCTTAATTGTAACTCAGGGACCTGCCATTTAGCTTACAATTGTTGTATGAGCTGCCTTGTTATATTATTGGCTCTTCACAACCTCTTTGGTAATATACATACTATTATGCTCAATATATGGTTGAAAAAATTGAGGCACCAAAAATCTAAGTAAGGAATTCATGTAGTAGACCCAGGAAAACCTTGATCTGGGGTTCCAGTGGAAGTCTCTGACTCTAAAGTCCAATTTTTATCCCAGGAGATCACAATGTGGGTAGAAAGGCATATAAAGTGAAATCATTCTCAATAAATCAGCTTTATTTTCTAGCATAAGAAGAAAATATTCAAAGTGATGCCTAAAACAGCATATATGTAGTCTGAAGATCTACTCAGGGCTGTCCATGCATCAGGGGAGAGTATAAGGATAGAAAAAGCTTGTAGGTGTTTAGTTTTCTTAGCTGAAATGAATGTTATTGTGCACTGTCTCTAGGCTTTTTTTTTAAACTACTGTTCCATTTATTTGTGGTATTGAACTCAAGCAAATATATAGCTATTACAAAAGCAAAGTAAAGTTATGTCTGTTTTGAACTGTAGCTTATACAGATCTTTAAAAGTTTCAAAAAAATTTTGTTTTAATGTAACACAAGTAGTTATTAAAGAAATAGCAAAACACTTTTCTTCTATGAAAAATAAAGCAAAATTCTATAACAAAATAGAGAGTAACAGTAGTTAATATGCCATGTATCATAATCTTGAAAGAATGGTCAAAATGTTACCCAGTATAAGTCATAGACAAAAAAGGATTATCTTACAAAGGATTGGGTTCTTAAACCCTGCAATTATATGAGAAAATTTTAAAATGGATAAGTAATAACATTAACATAGAAGCTATTTTAAAATTTCTTTTGAATGCTGCCACTTGAGAAGAAATAGGCCAATGCAAAAATAGTGGAAAAATAAAAAAAAATTTCTGTAAGAACTAAATAAAAATTCTTAAAAATTTCAAACATTTCATATTTAATGTAACATCAGTTTTACTTGATCATGTGAGGCTTTGAGTTTCCCTATTGATTTTGAGTTTTTTTTTTTTAAGAAAAAGGATTACTATGAAGGAGATACTACCTTTTTAAAAGTATGAATTAAGGGTAATGGTGATACTGGGGATTGAAGGAAGGGCCCTCTCATACTAGGCAAGCACTCTACTACTGAGCTACAATCTCCAGCTTTGAAGGGAACTTTTAAAATGGCTTTAAATGCTAATCTGCCAGGGAAGTTGAACCTTACTGAGGCATTTAAAATAAATTCTTCAAATATGTCTTTTCTCATTCTCTTTCCTTCTTCCTCTCCTCCTTCCTTCCCTCCCTCCTGTCTGTCTATCTTTCTATCTGTCTGTCTGTCTGTCTAGCCAGCTAGCTTGCTTGCTTGTTAAAGCTGTAGATGCATCTAGTCCACTGTCTTTCAAAGAGGGATGAAGGAATGAGAGACCTGGGAGATTCCACTGGGAATATTTCAAATTTTGAATGCCCTCCCTTCCCATTCCTTCTGGGTATAGTAACAGAGGAGGGAGGTGGAGCCGGATTGAAGTATCTAGGTATTTAGATATTGTGGTCTAAACAAAGGCACAGTTATAAGGCCATAAGCTGTTCCTTCTCTTAAGGGAAGAGTTTATGGCCAGTTTTATCCCAGGAGGAAAAAATGGGAAAAGAAACTCTATGTGTGCACAAGAATTTGCTTGACATGGAAATCGACAAGGAAGTGGTCTGTGTTAGTGGGAGTGGGGAAAGGAAAGAGGAAGGGAAACTGATGGTGGGAATGGGTAATAGCAGGGTGGTCATGATCTGTATACATTTCGGCACCTGTATATATTTCGAGGGAACATATGAGGTCAACAGCATCTCACAACAGCTTGATTGCCCTCTGGATTATGGATTTGTGGGTTTAAGGGATCTGGTAGGGGGTGTGACTGTAACTCTGTCATTGGTCAACAAGTAGTAGCAGGAGGCCTTTGGCAAATGGCTTAGTATATACAGATTGCTTTCAATTTAGGTGCTTAAATAGAGGTACATACTTGATTTGCTTGATATTTCTGATCTCTTATAAATATAGGAAAATTTTTGTCTCAAATTTTGCTGCTTTCATAGTTGGAACAATGATTATGCTTATAATGATCTCAAAAACATTTATATCAAGAGTTATATATAATGGTATTACTCAAATATCACCTCAGCTCCCATTGACTCTTCTACATCTGAGTTTTGTGTGTTTTTAGTGGATCGAGTTAAAGAGTCTTTCATCTTTATTCCTGCTTCCCAGAGACTCGAATCATCCAAACTGGTCACCTCTGTCTAGAAGCATAAACTCAGTTCATCCTAGATTTTCAGACTGTGATTAATCAGACTTCAGGTGCCCTATGACTTTATTAGGAGGAATGCTTGTGAAGAAATCACCAAGGAAGAAAAGAAACATGACATCAATTAGATGATATGATTTGCTAGGGAACAAAACAGGCTAGTTACTTTCTTTTAGCATCATACAATCTTGAGATAAACATTATCATCTTTATTACAGAGAAGAACCAAAATTCAGAAAGGTTATAAGTTAACTGACTTGTCTGTAGCTGCTAACTGGATAAGATGGGAGACCAACTCAAATTTACTTGACTTAAAAAAAACAACATTGCTTTTCTACATATAGCTTTGTTTATAAATTCCTCTAACAGAAAGCCATGTAGTTTGTGTCCCATGGAGGGTTGGTACTTACATTAACCTATAGGTACTTTGCCCTTGTGGGACTGACATCCAGAAAACCCACGGTGCTGTCTGTGTTGCTTGGCCCTTTCCTTAGCTTAATTTTTTTTGTCTTTTTTTTGGTACCATGGATTGAACTCTTGACCTTGCGCTTGCCAGGAGCTTATGCTGCTGAGCTAACTCCCCCCGCCCCTTAGTGTAATCTTGCAGCATTATGAAATACCTCAGACCACTAAGTCTCCTGTGGAAAAGCATAATTTTCAAATTGCTAAAAATGTAACTTAGTGTACATTGTTAGTACATTTCCGAGTTTCAACTTTTGAGAAATAAAGTTTCCTTTTTTTTACTTTATAGAAATGTTGCAAAATGAGTACAGAGAGTGACTATTTTATTTGCCCAGTGTCCTATAATGTTGAGACCAGGCTACACTTACCAAAACTGGAAATTACGATTGGTACATTACTATTCACTGCAGACTTTATTCAGAATTCACTAGTATTTTTCACATATATTCTTTTTTTTATAATTTTTTTAGTTCCAAAATACTGCCATTGTGTTTAGTTGTTGCATCCCCTTAGTCTGCTCTAGTTGGGCATTGTTTCTTAGCCTTTCCTAGGTTTTCATTGCCTTCACAGTTTGGAAGATTGCTGCTTAGGCATTTTGTAGACAGTCCTTCCGTTTGGCTGTATCTGATGTTTTTCTCATACTGAAGTGATGGGCTTTTGGAGAAGAGTACCACGGATTAAACTGTGCTGATTGATCACTTGGTTAAAATGGTGCCTTCCAGTTTTCTACCGTGTAAAGGTACTATATTTTTCCTATACTTTGTTCTTTAGGAGTCATCAGGTCCAGATCATATTTAGTTGGAGGAAAGGCAAGTTCTTCCTGGAGTGTTGCCCAAATCTGTCTGCTATACTCATCTCCCTCCTCGAATTTTCATCCTCATGGAAGCAGACGGAAATAGCTCTTGTTCTCTCACCTACAGTTTCCTCACTGCTATGCTTTTACTCACTTTCTCCACCCTTGAGCAATGCTGCCATTGCTTATCATCTTCTTCCTCAAAGGCTGTGATCCTAGCTGCACTTAGAATCTTAGGTGGTGTAGTTTGGGGGCTTTCTCCTCCCGCCTGTCTTTAAAGTGTGAATTCCTGTACCAGGGGAGCAGTACAAGTATCAGTGAGCAAGAACACTTGCTCTTCCCAAGTGATGAGGAAAAAGCTGCAAAGACACATTTGTGTGCTTATTGACAGTGTCTTTGATCTGTTCTGTTTCTGAATATCTGTACAAATGCAGCTCATTTAGACAATTTGTGCAGAATTTATGCAGAATTTCCACTGCTGTGGAAGAGTTGCCTCTCTGCTGTTTAGTAGGTTTGTGCAAGGTAGGCGCAATCTGGGAAGCATTTTATTATTTATTTACTTATTTGGTCTTTTTGAGACAGGCTTTCACTGTGCAGTTCAGGCTGGCCTCAAACTCACAATGATCTTCTTGTCTCAGCCTTCCAAGTGCTGGAATTAGAGACGTGTGCTACCAGGTGTAGCCTGGGACGCATTTAAAGGGCTGCCTCAACACAAGAGTACAATATGCTTAAAGAGTGGCCAAGATATATCAGATATATTTAGCTTGACAAAGGGAAGGGGAAGTATTTTTTAGATGAAAGTGTTTGATTTGTGTAACCAGTGATCATTCTTTGTTTATTTCCTTTTGGTATTCTTTTTCTATGTAAGATAGACCGCCTTTTTGATACTACATAAAGGCCATAAATTAGCCTTGTAAGTTCTTTCTGATGGTTGTATTCCACTTGATCTTTCATTGGCTTTCTTTTTTGTAGTTCAGGTACTGTGAAAACAACTGAGGGCTCAGAACAGAGGAATGTTGATGAATAGAATAGAAGAGACTTTGTTAGAAAAAGATGTGGTAGTATTATAGCAGATATATTGCAACTATATTGAAAAGTAAAAAGCCAGATGGTTACTCTGTAAACTGGAAAGATTGAGGCTCTAACACTTATATAGCCTCCTTTATGGAAGCTTTTGGTTTGGGAGCTAATATGCTGAACAGTTCTGAGTGGAAATGAAGTATCAGCTGTGATTCATAGATTCCTCACTCATGCCTGACTTCTAGAGCTGTTACTCAGCACTTAATATGTATTCTGTTTTATGTTTGTGTTGGCTTTTTTTCCCCTCATCCTGTCTTTTCCTTAGCTTTCCCTTCATTGTAAATAAGCCTTTGTATATGTGTAAACACAGTTTTCTGTTCACATGTTCAAGTTACATTTTTTTACTTATCTGTCCTCTGCCTCCAAATGTCAGCTCTGCGACAGCAGGCTCTTGGTTCCTCCAAGCTATAGTCCACGAGTCTGGAACAGGGGCCTGATACATGGCAGTCATTTAGTACATATTTGCCAAATACTTGATAATGTTGTACTTTTCCTTGTAACATGAGGTGTGTGCTTTTGCCACTGTTCCAATCCTATCAATTTTGTATTTACATTTTATGGAATTATACGATGAAAATGAGTTTTAAGAAATGGTGCTACTGGGCCTCTGGACTTTAGTTTCCTACTTTGGAAAGTGAATTTATAAATATGTCTCTCAACCTGATCTCAGGTTCTAGGACAGTTTCATATAAATGCAAGCTGGGACTGCTACCTTCAAAATCATTGCTTCTGTTCTGGCAAAGGGAATGGATTTCCAAAGGACAGTGACTAAATCTGAGAAGGAAAACATTCTACCACGATACTAATAATACTGATTTCATTATTTTTTGTCTGAAATTTACAAATATATGCATATTTTCTTTATTCATTCATCTTTCTATGTATTCCTTCATTGATTCTATACTTGGGCTATTGTGAATAGTGCTACTATAAACTTGAAAGTGCAGATATCTCTGAGACAGTGTGTTAATTTTCTTTGGCTATATACTCAGAAGTGGGATAACTGAATTATGAAAATCTATTTCTATTATTTGAAGAACCTTCATATTATGACATTTAAAACTATAATGTTGGTAGAAATCACTAAGGAGTAGGTACAGAGAAGAAAGAGAGGTCTAAGGCTAAAACTTAGGAAACTAGTCTTGGAGAGATGTGGTAGAATCAGTAAAGGAGTGTGAAAAAGTGTATACAATGAGGTAACAGGAAAAAGACCATAATGTTCTAGATGCCAAGATAGAAACCCTTTCCAGAAAGAAGGAAAGACCACCTTAGCAAGAAACTTACTCTCACCTGGATCTTTGCCATATCCTCTCCCTTCTTTCTACCTGTCCTTGTTAAATTTAGCTTATTTCCAATATGATGACCAGAATGATTTTTAAAAATGTAAAACAAGTCTTGTAATTTGCAGTGAAGCACTGGAAACCCTCCAGTTTTTCCCTGTTTTGCTCAGATTGAAAGATGAAGTCTGTACAGAGGTCTACAAGGTCAGTAACAAAAATAGATCCCACTGCTCTGGTTGCTTCATTTCCCATTGCTCCCTCCAGTTCACCCACACTAGCCTCCTTGTCCTTTCTGGACACATTTAGACACTCATGTCTCAAAAACTTTGCACTTTCCTGAGATATCTACATGACTATCACCTTTACCTCCTAAAATCTGTCACTTTTCAAAGATACCTACATGACTGTTACCTGCATCTCTTAAAATCTTGTTTAAATATAATTTTCTCAGTATTTAAAACTGGAACCTTTACGTCTAGAGGAAATGCATATTCATCTTCTATGAAAATTTCCCAGTGTATATTAAAAAACCTTAGAATTGTGCATACTAACCTGGTTCTAGAATTTTACAAGAAGTTTCACTGTATTCCTGCAGCAAACAAAAAGTGGATGTGGGAGAGCAGTAAAAATGTCTAAGCGTAGTATTGTTTTATTTTTTTTAAAAACAGAATATTCAAATGCAATAATATAAAATGTGGTATTTAAAATGGTGTAGTAGAGGAAACAGTAATATCAAAAGTACAAGTGCAAAATTTAGTTTATAAAATAGTGTTCATTATGGTTCTATTTTTGTGTGTATGAATAGGTGTTCATTCAACAATACTGTTAAAGTTGGAATCCAAAATCTCCCCCAAGAGGATGGTGATGAAAGCTTGATTGCCAGCTGAAGAGCCTTGTGGAACTGATTGAATCACGAAGGCACTTACCTCATCAAGTGGGTTAAACCCTTGATGGCTGTAGTAGCTGAATGAGATGTTAGGGGGTAAGGCCTCTTTAGAGGAAGTAGGTCACTAGAGTGAAGGATAAAACTGGTGTCCAGTCCCTTTCTCTCTGGCTTTTTCCCTTTGTCTCTCTGTTTACTGGCTATTATGAGGTAGGCAGCAATCCTCCATTTTGCTCTTCCACTGTGATGTTTCAGCCTCACCGCAGGCTAAAAAGCACTGGAGCCCGCTGATTAGGATCTGAAGCCATGAGCCAAAATAAAGCATTCCTCCTTTGAAGTTACATACGTCAGATATTTAGTCAAAATCATGGAAAGCTGACTACCTAAGTAACTACTCTTCCAAATGCTGAAGTTACAGGAGGAAAACACAGACCAAACAAATAATGAGTAAACAAACAAACAAACAAACAAGTAACTGTCTTTATGGAGCATACATGTTAGTTTAAGGTGACAGGTACTTAAAAAAATAAAATATACATGATGCCAGATAGGTGCCATGAAATAAAAAATAAAGTGGAATTGTGAATACTTGGATAATATTTTAGTGTTATTCTTTTGACAAGGATCCCCAAAACTTGAACAGGTTTTAAGAAGTTTCTTGGAGAATTCTAGGAATGTAGAAAATGGAATTGGAAGATAATCAGAAGGTGGGGCCTATCTCCTAGAGGTAGTGCAAGTAGTATGGGACACTGAGAATACCACAAAGAAAATGAGGATAAAGGATATATTTACCAGAAAGTATAGTAATAATGTGTGATAAAAGGTGGCTCCCATGTATGAGAAGGTGATGTTAGGGCCAACATCAAAAGAGAGGTGAGGAAGAGATCCAGGGGTCTGCCTAGAAACATTGGATTGTCCATGTGAACAATCACATCTTCTTAAAATGATTGATTTATTTCTTCTTTTCCAATTTTTCTATTCTGAGGACATGAACCTCAGAAATACTGATTTGGGTTGGCAAATGGGTATTGGAAAGACTCAAAGTCAACCAATACAGAGTTAGAGACTTTGGAGTGAATGGTGCTGTAATCAGATGCTTCTTTCAACCCTTTTTCTAGTTTCTTGAAACATTCAGGAGTGCTGAATTAAAGACTTTATTAAAAGAAAAGAAGCCTAAACCTTTGATATCTGTTTTTGTAAAAGCAATCTTTTACCTTATACAAAATATAAGTTCATCTAAACATGATACTGTGCTAATTAAATCTAGTGTATATCAGGAAAACTTCAATGAGATTAATGTTTAATTATTCTTAACCTTTGCTGGACACTGGAACTTCCAAGGAAGCTTTAAAAACAGTGTCTGAGTTCTGATACCAGGACACTCATTTTAACTGGTCTTGGGCATGACTTGAACAGTAAGATATTTTTTAAATTTGTCAAAGTGATTCTCACATGTGACCAAGATACTATCTAAAATATTCCCAGAACTTTATAGAATGCTAACGGGAGGTAGAGGGAAAAAAGTTCTTTTAAATGGTTTATATTGGTGTATACAGATAATTTAACTTCTATGCATTAAGCTTATTTCCAGCTTTTTGTTTGTTTGCTTTTGTTTTGTTTTGTATCAAGGATGGAACTCATGGTCTTGTGCTTGTCACACAGGCTTTGTGCCACTGAACTAAATCCTCAGCTTCTGGCTATTCTTCTGAATTAATTTACCTCTTAATGACATTTAAATTTGAAGGATTGTCCATGTGAACAATCACATCTTCTTAAAATGATTGATTTATTTCTTCTTTTCCAATTTTTTTTTTTTTTTTTTTTGGTACTGGGGATAGAACTTATGACCTCGTGCTTGCCAGGCAGGCACTTATGCCACTGAGCTAAAGCCCCAGCCCTTCTTTTCCAATTTTTATGGCTTTACTTTCTTATTCTAATCTTATTTTCTGTCGCCTGCAGTACAATATTGCATAGTAATGACGATAGGTAGGCATTCATTTTATTCCAGTTTAAAGGAACAAATTCTTCGGTTTCCTAAACTGAGAGTAATTTCATGATTTTTTTTGTACTCTATCAATTTAAGAAAGTTTTTGCCATTCTTAAAAAAAAGTTACTACAAATGAGAAATGGTAACTTTATAAACTGATTTTTCTTACTTTTCAGATAAACGTATAGCTTTTAATAATGTCTTTATTTGGATATAATTCATGTAACATTAAAGTCACCATTTTAAAGTATACAATTCAGTGCATTTTATAAGTTCCCAGAGTTGTACAAGGATAATCATTAATTTTAGAATATATTCATTACACTACAAGAAATGCTGTGTCCATGAACAGTAACTACCCATTCCTGTCATTTTTCAGCCCCTGGCAATCACTGATCTGTTATCTGTCTCTATAGATTTACCTACCTATTTTGGAGCTTTTATACACATGAACTAATATAATATGGAGTCTTTTATGATATATTTCATTACTTAACTTAATATTGTCACCTATCTTAGAGCATACATCAGTGCTTCATTTCTTTTTTATGGCTGAATAATATTCCCCTGTATGGATATATAACATTTTGTTTGTTCATCATTGGATGAGGGACATTTTTCTTATTTCCATGTGTTGTTACTATGAATTATGTTGCTATGAACATTCATGCAGAGGTCTTTTTGTGAATGTATATCTTCGTTTCTCTTGCGTATATACCTATAATTGGAATTGGTAGGTCATGTGCTAACTTTGGTATTTAATATCCTGATGCATTGCCAAATAATTTTCCAAACTATACCAATTTATATTTATACCAGTAGTGAGTGAGAGTTTCCAGTTCTTCAAATCTTTTTGTTATTTTTTTTTAACCCTTCAGGGTGGGTGTGAAGTGATATCTCATTGTTATTTTGACTTGTATTTCCTTAATGACTGTGGATGTTGATCATTGTTCAAGTGATTATTAGCAATATGTATATCTTATTTGGAAAATACCTATTTAAAAACTGTCCATTTCTTAATTGGATTACTTATCTTATTGCCATTAAGGTTGTTAAGAGTTCTTTATATATCCTGAATACAAATCACTTATCTAATATATTATTTTTCACCAGCTTGTCCCTGTAGACAAACTAGAATGTTTGTAATTTGTCTTTTAATAATACCCTTTGAAGTACAAAAGCTTTTTTTTAAATTGATGAAGTTGAATTTATCTGTTTAGTTTTTGTTCATGCTTTCAATGTTGTATCCAACAAATTATTGACTAACCTAGGTCTCGAAGATTTATTCTAGTAAGTTTTCTTGTAAAAATTGTGTATGTTTAAATATTACACTGTGATCTGGCATCCATTTTTATCTAGTTTTGTATATAGTGTTAGGAAGGAATCCAACATTATTCTTTTGCATGTGAATATACAGTTGTTCAAACATCAATTGCTGAAAAAAACCTTTATTTTACCACTGAATTATCTTGGCATTCTTGACTAAAATAATGTGACCATAAATATGAGAATTCTGTACTCTTCTATTTCATTGATTCATATGTTTGTCTTTATGCCAGTACTGCACTGTCCTAATTACTATAGCTCTGTATTAAGTTTTAAAATTACAAAGTGCAAATCTTCCAAATTTTTTCTTCATATTTCAAATTGTTTTGGGCAAGAGAGCTGAAACCCTAATTTCTTCCCTTTATAAGGTTTGGGACTCTGTAGATAGTGTCACAAGTCATGGTTCACAAAATGGAGTTGAAAACAATCCTTAAATGAAAAAAATAATTGAATTTAGGAAAAGGGAATGGATTTAGGGTAAAATGAGATAATACCTAAACTTGATAAATGAGATTCAAACATTATTATTCAAAGTTGATTAAACAAGTAAGAAAAAAAAATTTATTATTTAATTTGTGAAAATAACCATCAGAACTAAGAAAAATGAAGAAAGATGGAGGATTCTATCTAGGCAGAGGAAATGTGAATGTGTTGCTGTTATTTTATTTTTGTTTGTTTTGTTTTCTTGAGACAGAGTCTCACTATGTAGTGCTGGCTGGCCTTGAACTCACTGTATAGCCCCAGCTGGCCTCAAACTCACAGCAATTCTCCTGCCTTGGCCTCCTGAGTGCTGGGATTATAGGCATGCACCACTATACCTAGTTGCTGTTCATTTGCAACCCTCCTATATTGTTTGAATCATTTTTAGTCATGTTCACATGTCACATTTCTAATATTTGGAGTCTCCTCCAGACTACACTATCACAGAGTATAACACATAACTGAGAGGAATGTTATTAATATCTATATACAAATACATTCAAACATATACATGGACCCAGCTGCAACTCTGAATGCAAAATGTAAAAGATTTAATTACATAGGAATCAATCAAAATACAGATTTGCCTTCAGATTTGTTTTCTTGGCTAAAATACAAAGTAGTCTCACACCTGTCATATGTAAAATCATTTAGAAGGAAACTGAATCCCAAATGGTGCCTAGGAAAATGCAAGATTTTTTCAGCTTTATTGATGTATACCTGACAGATAAAATATATGTATTTACAGTGTAGTGTGATGCTATGATACATGCATGAATCATGAAATTAGCACTACAATCAAGTAAATTGTTATACTTGATAACTGACATAGTTCCCTCTAAGAACATTTAAGATCTATTTTTTTATCAAATTTTAAGTGTGCATTACAGTATTATTAACTGTAGTCACTATCTGATACATTAGATCTCTAGAACCTATTCATTGTGCTTAATTAAAACTTTGTAGCCTTTGGTGAACATCTTCCTATTTCCTCCCTTACCCCTGGCCACCAAGACTCTACTCTGCTTCATGAGTTTGGCTTTTACAGATTCCATATATCAGTGAAATCTTGCAGTATTTGTCTTTTTGAACCTAGCCTATTTTTCTTAACATAATATCATCTATATTTATCCTTCTTTTCAAAAGTGATAGGATTTCCCTCTTTTTAAACGTGAACCAGGTAAGGTAGCATATTCCTGTAATTCCAGCACTGAGAAGGCTGAGGTAAGAGGATCATGAGTTCAAGGTTAGCATAAACTACATAGCAAGACCCTGTCCCCAAAAAACCCAACAAAATCAAAGCTAAAAAGCTGAATAATATTGCTTTGCATGTATTTGTTATATTTTCTTTGTGTTCATCAATTAATAGAAACTGGGTTGGGTTAATGCCATACCTTGGCTATTATTATGTCTCTAAGAAAAGCAAATCTTAAAAATTTTGACCTGGCATGATTTTGGATTTTAGCACCTAGCACACCAACAATACCAAATTTGAAAAATTAGCTATTATTTCATGTGCTTAAAAATACTCATAAATGTAAGCATCCCACAGGCCAATACTATTGTGAAGTCTTGCAGGTATGACAATGAACTACTTAAGGTTTACTGGAAAGAGCACAAAACTTGAAATAAAAAAAATGGATTGTTCTATTTATCTCATCTGTCACTTGATGATTTGAGAAAATTATTACTAACTGCATAGAGGTGCTATCAAAACTGAATGAGATAATAGATTATATATAAAAACTCTTGATAAAATATAAAGCCCAATACAAAATTTAAATAGTGTTAGGTGCTATTATGACCATTATTATGACTGGTAACAAAGTACATCTGTATAAAATAATAATAATGTGATGGAAATTCATCCTACTATAAAAAACATAACCAAGAAGAATCATTTTTTAAAATTTTAAATAAGTAGATATTACCATTCCCAGAACACAAAAGATGATACATGACCTTATATAACTCTCAGTAACACAACAGGGCCAGTCCTCTGGATGACATCTGGTATCCACATGTGCCTATCATGCACATCAATTCACACTTTAAGCAAGAAAATGATATATGATAGAGTAGATTCATGAAAATAGACTATTCGCATGCTTGATAAGAAATAGAAAAATATCCTGTGGATTCTAGACATTCTAGAACAGGACCAAAGTGAGTATGTTCCACGCAGAGTAAATGCATAGAAAGAGGGGTAGAATTCAAAGGAAGGAAGAAAGGGCAAAGCTTTCGAGCGGAATGTTGTAAGATAGCATGAAGTCAAGAAGTCAGGAAACAGCAATGGCCCTAGCACTGCCACAAGAGCTCTGTGTGGTGCTGGGCGAGCCACTGTCCATCTCTGGGCCTTGGTTTCTTTATAATACAAAGAAGTTGTAAGACCAGTTAGCACAACTAAACAATTTTTAAAATACTCATTCTTTGGTGTCTGTTATGGGTAAGGCAATGTTGTAGTTATACAGAATATACCAAAGAACAAAAACAGTCTGTGCTGCCATGGATTTGACATTCTGGATGATCTCCCTTCGATTTCACAGACCTGGCCCATAAAACTTTGACTGTGGCTTTGGAGAGGCCAGAGTGGACAGTCAGTATAGTTAAATGACCAAGGAGAAAAGGATGATCTTTTCGCAAGAAGTGTTTGTTTGTTTGGCAGTACTAGGGACTAAACCTAGGATTATATCGTCAACCCTTTTATTATATTTTTATTTTGAGAAAGAACTTGTTCTTGCTGGACTGGAACTTGCAATCCTGCTGTCTCAGGTTCTCATAGGGTGGAATTACAGGCAGTGTTACTGCCTGTAATTACTGGCTGCAGTGTTCTTTCTGAGAGTAGAGGCCAGGGACTTTCATACACATTTTGTCTCAGTCTAAATCCTGGGCATTGGAGCTTAATATCAAGGATGGCAGCAAACTGGCTTTTTTCCTGAAAGGTAAGTCTAGGGCTCAAAGATACTTCCATAATATAAAGATGTTTCATTCTTCATTCATATAGGTAGGCCCACTATTGTGCAGAAGTGGGAAATTTATTTGATAGATTTTTAAAAAGCTTACACAAAATGACTATTATTGATAAATGAAATTTCTTAAAAATTAATGATCATTATATTACTCCTAGTCTTTTTTCTATAATAGGAAAGCACAACATATATTTCTTCTAAAATATATGCCTCTGCCTTTATTTCTGTAATATATTAAAATTCACTTTGCATTGAAAAAAGACAAATAATATTGGTTTTATTTTGTATTTCTTGTTGCCCAAAATTCACTGAATTGGTATCAAGAGGAAAAATATTAGGTGAAATAAATCAGACACATGTGTGTAAATATCGTTTTGTCTCCCTGGTGTGAGAAAGTGAAAGAGTAAATAAGGACCAAAATGCATAATAGATATTGCAAAATAGGAAGAAACTTTTTTTTTTTTTTAAAGAGGAACTCGGGAGGGAAGGGGAATGGGGAAAGAAAGGAAGGGAAAAGAAAAACAAAATGATAAAAGGAGGATAAAATGTAAACAAAGCTTTGTAAATAAGGAGGGGAAGAAAGTTTGAAGGGAGGGGAAGGGATTGAGAAAAAAAGAAGAATCAGGATATATCATGTACAGGTACAAATTCCCTATGATGAATATGATCATTACATATATCTAAATTGTACCAATAAACAATTAAAAAAAAGAAAAATCTTAAAAGATATGACAGTCATTTTCCTTATAGAGAGCTGTCAAAAGAGTATCTGTAAAGAGCATCTTGGCCACAGCTTTCCCCTCAGATCATGGACCCCAGGACCTCCAAGCACACAATGTCTTCCACAGAATTCTCTGAAAAGTCTGCTTCACCCTAGGAATCCCCATAATCAATATGACAGAATGGAGAGATGGGTAGGCAGCCATTAGAGTTTCACACATTAGTACCCTGGTGAGATCAGCAGAAGAATACTGGGAAGTGAGGGCAAAGTGGGTAGTCACAAGATAAATCAAGTGCAGTGTGAGGAAGCAGCCCAAGGACCTCAGGGCAGTAATGTGAGCCTGTGCTCGAGCATCTCTCCTCCCAGCTTTATGGACATTCATCTTGTGGTGTCTATACAAAGAGACAATCAATGCCCCAGAGGAAGCAAGAAACACTGTGAAAGGAAACCAACTTCCTGCAGCGAGCTGAAATATTAAACGAGCATGCCAGCTTGAAAAGAGGTATGGAATGCTGTTGTTTCCAGGGACAAAACTGTAGGGATTTAAACCAGTGTTGACTATAATTAGCAAATTGATGAGAAACTGTCCCAGAAGACACCAGACACTAAAGATTCTGACCCTCTGCTTCAGCCACAAGTAGGCAGGGTGAGTGAAGTTTGTGATCTTCTTACAGTAGAAGACACTGAGGAAAGTAGCAAACCATAGGCTACACTGGCTAACCAGCACCCAAAAGATACTGAGATAGCAAAGCCAATGGTTGTTCTGGAAAAATGGAAGTAGGATGATGTCCAGCATCATGATCCACTGCAAGAGAAACCGGCAGCCAGCCAGACCCAGGACAATGAGGTTATATGAGAATCCCTTGACTTTTCTGATCCATTCTTTGAAATTCCAGACCACAAGGACTCCATTTCCAACCAGGCCAATGAAAAATTCAACCACTGCTACTGGCATCATCAGTCCTAGGGCAGTAAGGAACATGGCTAGGGAAGAAAGTCTGTCACTTTTGTCCTAGGAAATGTCCTGATTCTGTGCTGATGAATATGTATGGCTCCTGGCTTAGGCCAATCTCCAGGGTAATTGTCATGCCACAGCATGTGGATTTGGGCTTGTCCTTCTGTAACCTATCCTCAAATAGAAAATGGAAAGCTATGACCAGGAACAGAAAAGTTAGATGTTATGATGATCCCTATTTATATATTCATTTATATAGATTTGTATCTATATAAATGAACCCTGAGACTAGTTCAGAAATTGGAAACCGTATCAAAAACACCGAGTCTCCATTTCAAAGGTCATGGGCTAAAGTCTAGACACAAGCAGATAATACAACAAGAACTATCAAACAGAAGGATCAAATAAAAACATACCCAGGTTATACAGAATGCCAAATATGAGGTCATGTGCTATAAATTTTTTCATAAAAGGACTGAACATATAAGCATGGAAGTTAAGCAACCTTAAATCATATTTTATTGATGGGAGACATGGAGAAAGTAAGGGGAAGGAAACATTCAGAAACCAGAAACATATTTAAATGCCAAACAATAAAAAGAAAAGTCAAGGAGAGGGGCCATTATAATAAACCATGATATTTAGAGCCATCTGCTCCTTAGAGTCAGTTACTCACACATATTTGCCTTAGTATGCATCTCACATATGTTTTAGAAAAAGGAGATGAGCTCAAATAATTAAAAAATAGATGAGTGTAGTTGTTGAGAAATTCAATAAATGTGACTCATTTATTGTCCTTCTGACTCCAGCTTGCTTGGATTGCAATACAATACAGGTATGTTTGTGATAAATTGAATATGATTCCTAAGATTCTAGCTTCCTTATCGTATACATATCCTCAATAGTCCTTGGACATAAGTAGGACTATGAATAAAACGAGATGTTGCAAAGGACTTTTGTAGATATAATTAAGGTCTCTGATCAGTCATTTTTGAGTTTATTAAAAGGAAGACTAACTTAGGTGTCCCTGAGTTAATGAGCTGAAGACTTTGAAGGAGGGACTTGACCTTTCCTGAGGTGAAAGATCCTCCTTCTGGCCTTTGAATCTAGCTCCCATGTTTTGACAAAGAGGAAACTTTAGGAGGTCTGCAGACCCTGATAGTGGCCACCTGTTGACAGTAGCAAATATGGACACCTCAGTCCTACAACTGCAAGCAACTGAATTTTGCTAGCAACTGTGAATTTGGAAAAGGATTTCAAACTCCAAAAAGGAATGAAGTCTGGCCAAGAGTTTCACTGTAGCCTATGACACCTTGAACTGTGAACCCACTTAACCTATGCCCAAACTGGTCCACCAGAACTGTGATGTAGTAAATTGAGCTGCTAAGTTTGTGGTGCTACACAGCAAATAGAAAACTAGTACACAATTCAAACCAAGCTGGAAATTACTAGGAAAAATGTGGAGAAAGATAATTGTATTAGAAAGAAATAGGAAGTCCAGGCTAGTTTCTGAGGAAGGCAACATAGTTACATCAGGAGCCAGGAGCCCTGAAGTTTGGCCCCCGCGCCTCCTGGACTCTCCAGGAAGTGGTGGGAAGACCATTGCCCATCTCTTGACATCTAAATCTAACATAATGAGATTGCTAAATTAGGTTTCTGTTCCTTCATAAAAGATTTATAGAATATGTATTATGTAGCAGGCACAAGGAACACAGTGGTAAACAATGCATAGTCCCTACTTGTAGACAATGTCATTTCCATGCAGCTGAGAGAGAGAGAGAGAGAGAGAGAGAGAGAGAGAGAGAGAGAGGAGAGAGAGACAGAGAGAGAGAGAGAGAAGAAGAAGGAGGAGGAGGAGGAGGAGGAGGAAGAGGAAGGGAGGAGATGGCGAGAGGAGAGAGGAAAGAGAGACTGGCTGAAAAACCTGCATGAAGCTTGAACCTGTCCAAAAGCAGTGTTTGCTTGACTTTTGATTGAACTATGAGTGTCTCTGTCTCCCTACCCAGCCCACTGTAGCCCAGGAAGTGAAACTTCCACAGATCAACCATGGTAGCCAGCAAATATGTTTCCAGAAGGACTAGTCTGGGGAAATGAAACCTTCAGAAATATAAAAATGGGGTTTTCAGAGATGCTTTACTACTGATGTTGAGAAACTAAATAGCACAGAGACTTGAGATGGTTGTTTAATTTCATTGTGAAAAAGGCCTACCTAGACAATACCCATCAGTGCATAAGCAGGTCCAACTTTTTTCTTTAAATACACATTGTATTAAAATTATAACTATTTTGTACTTCTCATAGAGAGATATAATCATTGCCTTGGTGAGAAAGGCTTATTTATCTACATACATTTAGAAAAACGTAATACTTTCATGCAAAACATTAAAATCCTGCTTTGACTCCCAGAATTTATGAAAATAATGTACTTTGCATTGCTTGCAGAGCAATAGCTCTGGTTTCCATTTGTTTTTCACACTACCTTGTCATTTTGCTTAGTTCAAAGAGGAAACAAGAATAAAGAACAAATTTTTAATTACTTTTACTTAAAACTTCAGTTAATTTTAGTCTTCCCAGTTACTTAATTTAGGACCTGAGTGGATCTGTCTCCCATGTCACAGTCTCTAGAATTTCCACATACCATCGTCCATCTGATAATTATTATTCATGACAGTTGGAACAGAAAAGATAAATATATGTAGCAGAGAGTATTGCAGACATGGAGACAGTGGTAGGTTCCAAGGGGCAACATTTGGAGATGAAAACAGTGCTAGCCAAGGCATTCCCCATGTCAAGGAGGAACTTCAAAGCATTCCAAACTTCATCTTCATGTGATGTCTATATAAAAAAAAATAATCAGGAGGGAAGTTCCAACAAGGTGGCTGAGTAGAGGCACTGGATACAACCACCTACACACAAAGAACGATGAAAAACACAGAACAGCTGCTGTCTAGCTAGAACCTTCAGGTAGAGCACTGGAACACAGAACAGATGACGATTTCTTCAACTTGTTGCTAAGTTTTATAAATTAAAAAGTTCATGTCAGTACTTAATGATCAACCTATCTGAATTCCTAGACAAAAATTTATGTCCATGAGAAATTCCAAGATATATGGTAGACAAATTGTCCTATAAACTGAAAATATTTCACTTTTGGAAATAAGTTTTGGCCAAGATATTTGTAGAAATTTCTGTATCTTAAAGAAATAAACTGTACTAAATCTATATTGGAAGTAGTAGATGTTAAAATAGTGCAAGTAAGAAACCAATTGATGAGATCAATATATGATTCCTTGAAATTCAAGCTTATATATAATAGTTCTACAAGTATATCAGTTTTGTTACCATATGATTGTTCTTAGCCTCAATGGATATTCTTGGTATAATCTGTAGATTGCTTAAATTTATCTATTATTAATAATGGATACAGTATGGTCCATTAAAAAACATGAACATCTTTGAAAAAAGGGAAGGGTGAGTGGAAAACTTGGATATCATCCTAAAAGATTTAGAATTTGTTTTCATGACAATTGAAATACAAAGAGCGAGTGCCTTTTTTTTTGGATATGTGGATTTAAAAAGTTTATTAGTTTTTCTATGGCTGCTGTAACAAATTATTACAAGAAGTCTTAAAATAACACAAGTTTATTATCTCACTGTACTCTAGATACAAAGTCCATCTAAAATTTAACTGGGCTTAAAACAAAGAAACAAACAAAAACATAAAACCAAAGTATCAACTGGGTTTTTAAAAAAATAATTATTATTATTTTTTATTTTGAAGGTAGTAAAATCCAACAGAACAAGACAGAACAAAACCAATCAAGACAATGTAGTGAAATTGGTACAGAACTTCACAGCAAGATACCGGGATAACAGTAATAGGTGCCATAGTATATCTCGTTATCTTCATAATAGTTGTCCTTTCAATCAGGTATAGCAAAATCAAACCAGATACAGAACATTATAAAACCTATCAAAACAGAATATTGAATAGAGCAGTACAGTTAATCAGAACAAAGCAAAATAGTGATAACAATATTTACCTTTAAAGAGATGATAGAAGGAAGTCTCCCATATTTGCTATATTGCATATGGTCAACCTCCCAAGAGATGCTCAGACCTCTGGCTCCCATTTGCTAATGGGCGGGGGGAGGGTGGGATAGGCTCACAGCTGCTTAACAGGAAGGAGAGTGTGTTGCTTTTTTTTTTCTTTGGTACCAGGGATCAAACTCATGATCTGGAGTTTGCCAGGCAGGCACTTACACCACTGAGCTAAATCCCCGGTCCCCCGCCTGTTGCTTTCTTGCCCAGTGCCCTAAGTTCCAACCTGGCCAGATCTTGGGAGATGCTGGCTGGTTCTCTCCCTGGCTTGCCCGCTGCTTGCTCGAGCCAGGGCTGCTTACCAGGGAGGCAGAGTTGTTCTTTCTAGGGGGGGAATCCATTTCCTTTCTCTTTCAGAATGTAGCTCAATTAAGTACAGATTCATACATTTCAGTCTTCATTTCCTTACTTGTTGCTAGCTAAGGGTTCTTCCCAGTGCTAGAGACCACTCATTTTTTTTACTTTTTAGCCACTTACTCCATTTTCAAAGCTGCAGTGGTAGGTCAGGTCTTCTGATTTTTTTTTGTTGTTGTTGCTCTGCATCTCTTATCCAAATATTTTTCATTCCTTTTCTACATTTAAGAGCTCGTGTGATTACAATTGGTCTTGTCAAGTAATCCAGGATAATCTCCCAGCTCCATTTAACCATAGTCACATCTGATTATATTATATTTGCAGGATTGGAGTATGATATCTTTGTGGGGCCATTACTCTGCCTACCACAATAAAATATATATTCTATTTTAACCCAGAGAATAGAACACGTTACCCATGGATACTATACAGTTGTTTCTTGAATCTTCACCTCCTGGGAGTTTATCCATTCTTGTCCTATGTGTCCCAGTCTCTTGGGTATCAGAAATTCCTCTATAACTTAGAGATTTGAGAGATCTGCAGAAGGATTACTCTAAGTGTGCCCACACTACTAAAATGTAGTACTATAGAATGAGTGGCTTATTAACAAGAGAAAGTTATTGCTCAAAGTTCTGAAAGCTGAGAAATTCAAGATTAAGGTACCAGAAGAATTGGTGTTTGGTGAGGACCTGCTTCTGTCTTCTTTCTGTACCCTCACATGGTTGAAGGGAGAAAAGGAGCTCTCCCTTTATAGGGGCACTCATCCAGTCACTGGGGCTCCATTCTGACCTAGTGACCTGTGAAGTCTCCACCTCGAGATACTATTGCTTTGAGAACTAAGCTTCAATATATGAATTTTAGGGGATACAAACTTGTAACTTATTGCAGTGCTTTCCTAACTTCTGAGCCAGAGGGTTGACAGTTGCTTTCCCACCTTCTTTGGACTGTGGTCTGTGCAAGGCCCAATTTTCATCCTTTGCCTCATCCCTGCCACCTGTATCTCCAGCCTGCCGCAGCCCAGAGTTGCTGTCTTCCTTGGGTCTAGATGACATCCTCACCTTGCTCTGGAGTTTCCAATCCCCTGTTTGGATTTGATTAATAGTTGATGACACTGTCTTATAGTTTCCGTGTTTTAATAAGATAGTTAATATAGTCACACTACTAATTTCTCTTCGTTCATTGAAAAGGTTTGTGTTAATACTGTTTGAACGATTAAATGCTCATGCACTAATACTCTTTGGACAATTAAACACCCATATCCTGTATTCTGAGCAACTAATTTAAAGATAGCAATATGCAATGTATCAACTATTGTTATTCTCCCCCACTATCCCGTTTTGAAATTTTGTTTTATTTTTTTCTCTTTAAAAAAAATAACAAGTTCCATCTCTCCCTAGATCCCTCGTGTTTTACAAAGTGCTTGGAATCTAAGTCTTCCCTACCTGCCTAAACTTATTTACTAGTATTCTCTAAAACACAGGAAATTCTAATTTACTTAGTACTACTCTTGCACCAGGGAAGCATTGTGCTAAGGTACTTCACATGTTTACAACTTTAAGTCTTTAAAACCATCCTTTAACTTTGATGTTCCAATTTCTTTTATATATCAGAAAACTGAGATTCATAAAAGGTATATAATTTGTTTAAAATCATAGCTAGCATGGATAGAATAAGAATTTAAATTTTGTCTTTCTGTAAAATCTCAAAGTTTATATTTTTTTCCCTATGTCTTGTGTTGTTTAAAATTCAATTTTTATCAGGATGATTTTCCTTGGTATTTTTTTTATTTTAAAAACACACAAAAAAGGCTAGAAATAATTCAGAATTTAAAAAAAGCAGTAAAATCAACACTAGTTAATATGTTGCATATTGTTATCTTAGAAGTAGTTATTCAGATTATAAGATCTAGGCATAAAAAATGATTAAACAATCAAACAGTGACAGCACAAACTGTTCTTTCTGATGAACTGGGAGTATAATTATCTATCCTGCAGTGCATATACACACAATTATATATGTATACTTACATATATAATATATGTATTTATTTAACATATATTTATTATAATTATATAATAAAAGATTAATCTTTTCCTTTCTTCCATTTCTCCTTTCCTCTATTCCAGTTGTTCTTTCCTTTTGAGTACTTTCTCTTTCATTATTACAATGTCTAGTATACATTTTGGATCTTATTGCTTTCAGTTTTTATTATTAAGATTTTTTACATAGAAAGACAATAAAATATTTATAAATGTGAGTTTGATTTATTTCACTTATGAGTATAGTCTCAAGTTTCCTCCATTTACCTATAAAAGCCATCAAGAAATCAACCAGTAACAAATGTTGGTGGAGCTGTGGGAAGAAGGGACACTTCTCCGCTGTTGGTGGGAATGTAGACTGGTGCGACCACTATGGAAATCAGTGTGGAGATTCCTCAAAAAAACTAGGATTGGAAGCCTCATTCAATCCAGCTATTCCCCTGAAAAGGTCATGTTACAGTGATATATGTGCATCCATGTTCATAGCAGCACAATTTGTAACAGCTAAATCTTGGAAACAACCAAAATGCCTATGAACTGCAGAATGAATAAAAATGTGGTATTTTTATACAATGGAATATTATTCCTTGGTGTTTTGTAACATACTTATTCTTAATATTATGCCTTTGCTCACATTGTTTTTTTACAATTCAGTTTCTGTTTTTACTTAACAGATCTGTCTTTTTTTTTTTTAATTTAAAAGAGAATAAAACAAAAGGGGGCAGTACAGAGCAGATCAGAAGAGGACAACATAGGCAACACAGTACTTTACATTAAGTCAACTGGACATCAACAGTATCTAACACCATATCTCTTACTCTGCTATAGTTGAGCATAGTTTCAATTACAATAATATCAAACATAACACAATAGTAT